>PVIC010015183.1:0-35542 GCA_004025085.1 Thryonomys swinderianus
GGTTTTTTGTGTATTTTCCCATTTCTACTTTTTCTTTGTTTTTAATGCTCTTCTTTGACTGATGACAGGACAATGTTTGTTGCAGGTCTCTTTCTATTATCTGGGGCCCCTTGGAAGCAGCACTTTCCTGGGGGGTCCTCCTTGAATCTGTAATAACCCTTGAGAGTGCTCCCTCCTGACACATCATGGTAGGTATTTGAGCTGAATAATCACATCATGTTTGTTACCATAATACAATAAATGCCAATATCAGTATTAAACACAGTAAATAAGACAAAAAAGGTTTGTTAGATTCTATACTGGATACTTTGAGCTTATGAGTTACCTCTATGTCTGACTCCTCACTGCACAGCTCCGGGATACAGTGGGCTGCTGGGCGGCCTTCAGTCCACTGGAAATGAACTGCACCCTGCAGCGGGTCCGCGTGATGCTCCCTCAGTCCACCGGAAGCAAGGCACGGCGGGGCCGCAACTGCTGGGTCTGGTCTGCCCGCGGCTGTTCCCTCAGTCCCCTGGAAACACGGCACAGCGGGGCCCGGAGCTACTGGGTCTGGTCCACCCGCCGCCGGTTCCCCAGTCTGCTGGAAACACGGCATGGTGGGCCCAGAGCTGCTGGGTCTGGTCCTCCCCCCGCTGGTTCCTCAGTCCGCTGGAAACACGGCATGGCGGGCCCGGAGCTCTCATTTTTTTTTTTTTTTTTTTTTGAGACAGGGTCTCGCTTTGTAGTTCAGGCTGGCTCTGAGCTCACTATGTAGCCCAGGCAAGCCTTGAACTCAGCAATCCTCCTGTCTCTGCCTCCCGAGTGCTGGGATGACAGGCGTGAGACACCATTCCCAGCCCATCTCATTTTTTAAAATGCCTTTGCCTCTCTCTTAGGCTCCCCTCAGGACAGGAGGTGGGAGTGAGAATAGTTGACAGGATGTCATAGGTCATTTAATTATCTGCTAAGTGCTTTATACTCTTAAATTCATCTATTATACACAATATTCTGCATATATGTTTCATATTAGAATAGAAGAAACATTAAATTACATCACTGTTTATAATTCCTTTTATGGTAAGAGAAAGAGAAGGAGGACGGGGAGGGTCATAGGACATGCAATAGTAAGACATTGTTCATGGAATCTCTGAAGAACTCGAAAAGCGTAGAGTCACAAGATATGGTGAGAACTGCAGTGGCTTCAAGAGACAGTCACCAGGTAGAAGTTACAAAGGAACATTACTGTCAACTGTGTTCTGGCAGAAAGTGACTTGAAAAATAAAAATCTAGATCTCTCCTTTGCTTCTCTCTGCCTTTCAATGCCATGTCTATGCTTCGAGGAGTCAGGAGTTACTGAAATGCTGGAGGTAAGCGCAGCTGACAGGACCGCAGACACCAGATCCTCTTGTCATGGAGCTCCCTGGAGAAGTGTAGGGGTGACCCTGGATCGGTTGACTGGAACACACATCGCCAGATGTATCAATATTATTCTATGTTTATGAATTTTTATTTCTCTCATTCTGCCCCTTTAAAACAAAGGGAAAATGAGAAGAAAGTGAGAGAACTTAATGGTCAATTCAGTTATAATACAGGGACAACCCCAAACCTGATATGTAAGGGAGAAAGTAGATAGATGCATTTTTATGCCTGGCTTGGATTTGAGCATTCTTCCAAAAGAAGATGTGTATCTATAAGGTCTATCAAGCCATTTTTCCTTGCAGGAATGTGTTCAGGCCTTGGTGAGACAGCTGGATTTCTAGTAGGAAGAAGGATCAGTGAGACCTGAATGTTCAATGTAATATCTTTATTTACTTCGTGATGTTGGGGAGGAGAAATGAGCAACACCACATTAGTCAACCAGCAGTCCTCAGAACCCAAGATAAATTTACCACATCATCTCCCAGTAAGCACCATATAGAGCTTCAGAGTGTGAGGAGACTCCAGATGGTCTAAATGGCTACATTCCTCTGGGCAAAAAGATACCCGGAGACATTCAGGAGAATCTGGTCATAATGAAGGCATTCTGCTAAAAGCCTCACCCAATATATACATTGTATCTGATTCTCCTTCCTTCATTCTGCATGCTATTCTTTAGGGTTTATTTGCTTAGAGGGGCCTACTGCATGCAAAAAGATTAGGGATGCTTTGAAAAGAATCCTTTAATGCTAATAGAAGCAACCAAATCAACTAGTGAAAGAAAGCAAAAATAATTGGATAACAATTTCTCAATTTTCAAAGTAGGAAAATAATACATATTATTGTAAAAGGTAAATGAAATCATTTTATATAAAATGAAGATTAATAGAAAGCAAAAATTTAACTATTGATACAGTAATATTTCATAGGAGAAAAAAACAGAAAAGGTTTGGTCACATACAAAAGAAAAAAATACAAAGAAAATACTGATTCTAGAAGAGATAATACAATGACAAAATCTAAACAAATCCCATACAAGCGAGGTGGTGCACCACTTAATGATGGGACATGTCATGAGAAATAAGCCTTGTGCAATAAGTACCCTTTTGCAACAGCACACTCATGGGTGGTGCAGTCCACCGTGCACCTCAGCAAGGCGGTTTAAACACGGATCCTGGGCTGTACTCTTAGGCAGCATGTTACTGTACTGGTTGTGTGAATGCCACAGGCAAGTGGAAAACAATGGTATGTGCTTGCCTAAACATAGAAAAGTTCCATTAATTTCCTGGTGTAAAAGATTATAAGCCATATACCTGTTTTCTGTATTTGCCGTCAATGGAGCCTCTGAGACCGGAGTTGGCTGGGTGAATCAGTGAGTGCATGGCATGTGACTGGGAAGGCCCGGGACTTTCCCAAGCATGAATGTAGATGATAAACTCTGCACACGGAGGCTGCACTCTGTTTTTAAGACTTGTTTTTCAATAATAATTTGCCTTTAGATTACAGTGACAGTTAAGCTGGTTTGCTGACTTGATTGGCTTCAGAGCCCTTGAGGGGATTAATAAAGTACACTTCCGGATGAATCTGGGTGAGTCATAGAGCTGTGACCTTGAAGGTCGTATCATTTCTAGGGCTACCCCTTTGTTCCCAGCCACCACAAACAGAGCAGCTTTGGTCTATCCCTAGTTTTCCTTGGAACCAGACAACCATGGACTGACACCTGTTAACTGTTAGCCAAAAATCTCTCCTTCTTTATGATGTGAGTGTCAGGTACTTTTTTCCTCAGGTATATAAAAGCTCACCTATACAATTGCTGTCAAAGTTTTGCTTAATGAGTTTTGCTTTTTATCTTTTATTTACTGTTTTATAGTAGCCAAATGCAAATACATTTGATAGTCATACAAAATACTTTTCTTTATATCTGTATTCTCTACGTTGTTTTCTATACTTAATCCTTTTTACTCATGAAACTTAAAAAAACTAATATAGAAATTATTATTATTTACTATTATTATTATTAATTATTATTAATTATTAGCATGTGTCTAGCCAGAGTCAGAACCATTAGTATTACTATCTTCCAACTGCCCATCTGGTCACAGTAAAAGATCTTCAGGGACAGCACCACCCATGGTGCTCTTATCAGTGACTCCTTTTTAACATTTCCTGAAAGACCTGGCTGAGGCTGTTTTACTGCTAATATAGTTTTTATAGGGAGAAGCCAATTCTAAAACAATGGTGAAAACACAATACAGCATAACCACTAATGTGACCATTCATTATCCCTATTGAATACTATTGCTGTACATAGTTTTTTTTTTTTGTTGCATTTCCTATACTGGCAGCACATAGATTTCTGTATACCTGAGTCACTACAAACATCAGAATAAAATATGCTCTGATGTTCTGATGCTGCAAGGTGACAGACTTTTCAGACCTGTCAAACACTGAGGGGATCACCACTGAACATGCCCTGCACTACTGGCTGATACGTTCTTCTCCAGTTTGTGACTGTAAGTAGAAATCATGAAGGCACGTTAAAATTAAAAGGAAATATGTTTTAAGTAGATAAGTGTAAAATTAATTTACATTGTAAGAAAAAATTTCCAAAGTAAAGTTAATTATATTGGGTGTTAAATTATAGCTCAGGAATAGAGCACTTGCCCACTGTGTGTGAGGATCTAGGTTCCTTCTTTGGTACTTGCAAAACAAAAAGAAGTTAGTGTGATTTTATAAAAGTAGAAGAAAATACACATAAAAAGTGAATTATAAAATAGAAACTAACAGTTAACAGATTCTGGACAACAATAGGAATAGGAAAAATTAAAACAAAGATCACATTTTAAAAATAATTAATGAAGCATTAAAGTGATCCACAGTAGAATATCATGTATGAAACTCAGTATGTAGTATCCAATTTCACAACACAAAAAATGTGATAACAAAACTGAATGAAATGCAAGAAAAAACAAAGGAAAACTCTAAGTGGCTTTTCTTACTTCAAGTTAAATCAAGAAGTTACAAAATAAGGCATATGTGTATTCATATAATATCTGGTTTACAAATTATATAGTTTATAATGAAATATTTTTAAATTCTCTTGATAAATACTTTTAAAATAGTCATGTTTTAATTAAAAGAGCTAACAAGAAACTTTAAAGTATAAAAATAAACAGCAGGGCCAGAGATTTAGGTCAGTGGTTCTGGCACCTGCCTCACAAGCACAAGGCCCTGAGTTCAATCCCAGTGACCACATAGAATGCTGGGCGTGGCGACTCAAGCCCACCAGCAATCAATACCACATACCACAGTGCCGGATGTGGTGGCTCATGCCTGTAATCCCAGCACTCAGGCGGCAGAGACAGGAGGATTGCTGATTTCAAAGCTTGCCTGGGCTACATGGTGAGCTCATTGCCAGTCTGAACTACAAAGCGAGACCCTGTCTCAAAAAAAAAAAAAAAAAAAAAAAAAAAAAAAAAAAGCAAGTTGGTAATAAAATTAGAACAAGCCAAAAATGACTCTTCAGAGGAAAACTGATCAAGTTTCAGGTGAAATTTTAATTCCGTGTTAGTGTTCCAAAATATTATTTTAAAGTCAATATTTGAAAAACTCAAGTTTACAGCAAAACACTTTAACTGAATAAAAATTTAAAATAATGAAGTGCTGGGCGTGGTGGCTTACACTTGTAATCCCAGCACTCGGGAGGCAGAGACAGGTGATTGCTGAGTTCGAGGTTTGCCTGGGCTACATAGTGAGCTCAGGGCCAGCCTGAACTGCAAAGCGAGACCCTGTCTCAAAAAAATAAAAATAAAAATAAACTAAAATAATGAGATTCTGTTAAGATATTAAAAAAGAAGAAATATGGCACAAAAGGGTGAAAGAATAATGAGTGAAGCAGAAATTAACTAGAAACTGGCACTGTAATTAAAAAATAAATACCTTTCTGCTTTTTTGTGAAAATGCAATACTTAAACATAAATGTACTACCTTAATCATGTAAAGATATATAACTTCAAAAATCATGACTCAGGTCAAAAAAAATGCAGAAGCATTTCATAAATAGATATTAAACATATTGATCAATTTTCTTCAAGTGTATTTGAAGTGCTGAGTGAAGTGGAACATTTTCTAGAAAATCATAGCCTAGCAAAATGAATGCCTATCAGATGGGAAATCTAAAGTGATCAGTTACTATGTAAGAAATTTAGAAGTCAAAGAACAACCAGTTCTACTCAGTTTCATGAGTGAATTCTACCAAAACTTCAAGGAACATTTAACCACTAAGTTCCTTTTATGTAGCAAATATAACACTCACATAAAATCCTGGAAAAGATAAGAGAAAAGGAAGCTGTAGACCATTACAGACATAAATCACTAAGACTAAGTTTCCCGCAGGAGTTCAAGGATGATTCAGTCTGTTTGAAAATCTAGTAAAAACTGGACTCTTTTAATGGATAAAGTGATGGGGGAAATCTTATTATTTCTGCACCATATTTTAAAAAGCTTCATAAAAATTTCTTTCTTAATATACTTTTCAAAAGAGAATTCAACCTCAAACTGAATGGAGAAATACTTATGAATCATTATAGTAAATCACCACATTAAAAGAAGAAACAATTCCATGACATGCACAGATACTAATTTGATTTATTATATTTCTAGAAGATATAGTCAGTAAAAATTATACATGCTGAAGTAATGAGGGAAAAGGTAAGAGCTTTGGTACTGGGGATTGAACTCAGGACCTTGCACTTGTGAAGCAGGCAGTGGAACCACTAAGTTAAATCCCTAGAGCAGAATATGGTGTAAGTAATATGAGAATAACTACAGGAAACATATACCTCGTGAAGCTAAAATATTTTCATATATATAAATATGAAAACTACCATGTAATATTTCAAAGTTATGGATTGTATTATCCTGAAATATAAAATTATAATTAAGATTATAATATATGGGTATAATTTACTTAATTCTGGTGTGTATTTGATAGCATATATTATAAACATATAAGACAAAATTTGGCAGAATTCTTAGGAATATACATGTTCATAAGAGATGGGCAAAAGTCATATGTTTACCAGTTAGAGAACATTGATTTAATTGAGATTAGACTAAAGTGATCACACACACAAACACACACACACACACACACACGGAAATAAAGATCACAGTGTGAAAATTAGAGTGTAAATAGAAAATTTTAAAGTTAAAATAAATGAAATCCCAAAACTGAAAGGAAGGAGATATATTAAAAGAATAAATAACCAAAATCCTTGGACTAATAAAAAGCACAGAAAATTGTAGAAATAAACTTGAATACTTCAGTAACTTTTATCTATGTAATTAGATTTAACAATGCAGCTACAGACAAACTTGTCATAAAATATTAAAAATAATTCACCTCTGTTGTTAAAAAACACAACTAAAATTAGTGGTGCCAAAATGTTGGATGTTAAAACAAAGATATTAAAATTTTATCCCTTCAAAAAAAAAGTCAAAGAAAGCTGGCATTTTTAATAGTGGACAAAAAGTTTCAGAAAAAAAAGTCATAGCAAATATTTCAAAATTATGGATTGTATTATCCTGGAATATAAAATTATAATTAAGATTAATAATATATGGGTATAATTTAATTCTGGTGTGTATTTGATAGCACATTTTATAAACATATAAGACAAAATTTGGCAGAATTCTTAGGAATATACATGTTCATAATGATCTTAGAAATCCAATTGATCTCTTTCAGCCACAAGTAGTTCAAGGGGAACAGAACTTAGTTAATGGGTACAGTTGGGTAGAAGAAATGACTTGTAATGATCTATATCACAGTAGGAAACTGTGGTTGGCAAAATTAATTATATATTTCAAATAGTAGAGAGGATTAAGAATATTCCCCTAACAAAGACATAACAACTGTTTGAGGAGATGGAAATCTCAGTTATACTTTTCTGATCATTACACATTGTTTATTGAAATGCCACATCACACCCCACAATCAGGTACAGTTGTCAAGTATATATAAATATTTTAAAATGAGTAATTTACCAAATTTTTTAAATAAGAGTAATCAAAGGAGTGCATTGCTATGTATTAACAGCAAAGAAAATATTTGAGTAAAATATCTATTAGCCTTTTTATTGACCACATGAATTTTCTGGAAATAAATTCACAGGAAAGTGAATACTCAATGGTTAATCAGTTTTGGAAGGTGTAATACAAATTCATAAATAATCAAAAACTATAAGTAAACCAACAGCCAAACAATAAATTTCCACTTCACATCCTCAGTTTAGCAAACCATAACAAGGAACACTGCAAATATATGAAGAAAAAGTTAGTACAGAATGTTACTCTGAGACACCATGAGAACTCCCACATATTACAACTCTGCATGCTAATGTACAGAGCAGAAAATAACTCATACTCACATGTGTGTATCACTCAGCAGGAAAACAGAGAAAGCTTGGCACATGGGCTAGAGAAGAGAAATAATGTTCACAGCAACAGTGCTGAATATAAGTCTATGAAATTTCCACTCAGTTAAATTTCTTTTTTAAAATAAATTTATTGGTGCATTATACATATACACATCACAATTACACTCCACATCGAGAATTTTGTAGCAGTATATAACATGACTTACCTCGCATTTTCCCCTTCCCCTACCCCACCTACAACCCCCTGCCCCTATATACACAAGCTTTGTTTCCTTTTTTTTTTTTTTTTTACCATTGGTTTTTTTTTCTTTCCCCTCATTATTTATCCCTAAACCACATTTCCCTTTGAATATTTACTATTTCACAATATCGGTCATGCATTCTAGAACACATTTACAATTTTAGTTTCTTATAACAGAGAAAAGATATGAAATTCACACATCTGTGACCTATTTATTTCACTTATGAGTATGTTTCATCCTCATCAAAATTAACAGTGGAGGGGTGAGTAATGAGGGGAAAAGAAAAAACGTGATGGTAAATAAAAAAAGGGAAACAAAGCTTATGTATTTAGGGGGTGGAGGATTGTTGGGTGGGTATTTCAATTCTCATTGAAAAAACGAGAATTAAATCATATCGTATACTGGTACAAATTCCCAAAATTGAGTGTGATCATGATGTGTATATACAATGTACCAATAAAGATAAAACTGAACTAAAAAAAATTAACAGTGTTTTGCCTATATAGTAACAAATACTAATTTCAAACACTTGATGTTGAGTTATAAAGTCATAAAAATCCATACAGTTCATCTTGCCTAGTCAATATTAGAACTAAAAATTAATCATTTAACTACAAATGCAAATGCATACTACAAAGTTACTAAAGCACTAAGAAGGAAAATGTATAATTAATACAAAATCAGAATAGCAATTGTTTCTGGGTAGTAAGCTACGACAAAGGATAGATAAGTGAGAATTAAACTGATTATAATTTTCTAAATTTAAGTAGTATGTTCTTTGACATGTTTACTCATTTCCGTTGTAGAATTTTATTTCAAAGTAAAAAAGGAAAGAATATTCAAGAACAATGAAATTCATCAAATACTATATAAAAGTAAAAATGAAACTATCATATTCTTATGAATTAAAAGCACATGATTGAACTATATTTGACTGATAAGAATCAATAGATCAGATATAAGTGAATGACTCCTCCAGTGAAATGTAATATATTTAATTTTTTAAAAATATCTTTATTGGCAGCAATCGGGAGGCAGAGACAAGAGGATTGCTGAGTTTGTGGCGGCTTGCCTGGGCTCCATAGTGAGCTCAGGGCCAGCCTGAACTACAAAGCGAGATCCTGTCTCAAAAAAAAAAAATCTTTATTGGTACATTGTATATACACATCATGATCACACTCAGTACTGGGAAATTGTACCAGTATATGACACAATTTAATTCTCATTTTTCCAGTTCCCCCCCCACAATTCCTGCCCCCTAAATATGTAAGTTTTATTTCCCTTTTTTATTAACATCACATTTTTTCTTTACCCCTCATTACTCACTCCTCCACACTTCCCTTTGAATATTTTCTATTTCACAATATCCATCTTACATTCTAGAACCCAATATCTTCAGTTTCTCATATCATAGAACAGACACAATAAATATAAATACACAAGTATATGTATTAATGTCAAGCAATAATATAATATTTATATAATAATGATCCATATTTAGCATTTATGTAATACATTCTATGAGGCATGTTTGGTATGTAACAACTTAGTTAAATTAAAAATCCTCATAAATCAATACCATAAATATTCCTATTTTTAGGAGCTATAATAGGCATTTAGAGGTAAATGTTTTTAAAATCTTATTAATGCCTTTTCTTATTATCTATATTTTAAAATACTGAAGAGCAACTTTCTACAAAACTCACGCATTTTTACTGTAGAATTAAATCATTTCATTTTCCCATTCTTTTTTTAAAAAATCTTTATTGGTACATTGTATATACACATCATGATCACACTCAATCTTGGGAGTTTGCACCAGTATATGACATGATTTGTCATTTTTTCCCATTCCCTTACCCATCCCTCAAACTGCCACCCCTAAATACATAAGCTTTGATTCCATAGATAGATTATAGGTAGGTAGGTAGATAGATGATAGATAGATAGATAGATAGATAGATAGATAGATAGATAGATAGATAGATAGATAGATAGATACATACATACATACATACATACATACATACATACATACATACATACATAGATAGATACATAGATACATAGATGGATGATTGACAGACATAGATATAGATATAGATATAGATGTGCTTTCATCATAGTGGTATAAAACATTTCTGTTTCACAAAACTTCCTTCAACTGTGTAGCTAATGTCTGATATCAGTACAAGTCATGAAAACCAATTAGCTTATTTTAGTCTCTATAAATCTGCTTTCTTCTCATTTTATTTCATGTATTTATATGGTTTATATTCCTTTTTTCCTGTCTTCTGTCATTTCTAACGTGTTCGAAGTTGGTACATGTCATAGCTTCCTTTTCCATTTAATGAAGACACCAGGTTTTATTTTTGCAATCATTGGTTGGTGGGATTTGGACTATTTGAGGCCTGGGTTTTTAGGAACAATGCTGCTACATTTTTTTTTTAATGTTTCTCTCTTAGATCTATTTCTAGGAATAGAATTACTTGGTCTTATGACCATTTATGTTTAACTTTTTCAAAAACTGCTACACTGTTTTGTAAAGCAAGTGTAAAGTTTTATATTCCCAGCTAGAATTGTAAAAACCTTCCAGTTTTTCCTTATCCTTGCCAGGAGAATATATTTTTGTCTATTTGATTACAGCCATTTTAGTACGTATGAAGTCATAATATACTGTGGTTTTGAATCAAATTTTTATAATACTTAGTAGAACATGTGGAATATGTTTTCAGGCAACACAAACCAATATTGTATTTTTCTACTGAAATATACATTCAAAACTTTTCCTCTTTTTAATTGTATTATTGTATATTTTCTTATTGAGTAATATGGTTTACGAATCGAGGATACAAGTTATTGATCAGACAAATGCTTCACATTTTCTGTCATTTGCCTTTTTATTTTCTCAGTACTATTTTTTTGAAGTGGAAAGCCTTTGAATTTTAATAAAGTCCCAATTTGTATTCTCTCTTTTCCTTTTAATGGGTCATGCTTTGGTGTCAGGTCTAATTTTTCATCAACACACAATCACGTACATTTACTCTAATACAGTATTTTCTCCAGGTGCTATAATTATCTCCATTGTACTAATCAGGTTTAAAAATTAAGAGACAGCCCCACAGTGTAGCAGTAACAGCGGCCGGATTTGGATCCTGACTTTCTGGATCATGACTCTGCACTGTGAAACACTGTGCTACGCTGTTTTTTATATGTCTCTATCTATGACATTCTTCTCTATCTGTGCGTGTGACATCTAGGCCATTTTACACATCAGAGGTCATGCAGATGTGCAGATTTATCACCTGATATAAGCCAATACTTCTCTTTCTCACCTGTTCTCTAGGAACATAAGCTTAAAGTTTTTCAGTTAAATAATCCTAACACTGCACTGAAGAATTACTGTTGCATTTAGACACAACAAAGCCTCTCTCTCTGCCTGTTGTCTGCTTCTCTGACATCCTCCCATGTGGGTGCAGATGTCTGTGTCCCCTTCTCATAGGTCCTTCCCACCCGAGACTCATGACTGCTGCTCATAACTCCATCGTTCTCTACTCTTACCCTCATCTGCTTTTCTCACCACTAATAGTCTGAAATGTGAAGCATAGATGACAAAAATAGTTGGGAGAATAAGATTTAAGTGTAGACTAATGTCCTCTTAGTGTGCTCTGTGGCTTCATAATCGCCTCATTGTGAGAACTTCCCAGCTTGGGCATTCTGCAGTTAGAGTCGACGACCTAGAGGAGAGGCACAGCATGGAGAAGTACAAGGTCATTTTAGGGTGAAGGTCCAGGAATCTTTATACAGGTGATATTTGCTAACAACAACATCTGCAGCACCCTGCATTTCTTTTAAGGCCTTTTTTTTCTTTTTAAAAGTCCTTGGGAAATGTCTAAAGTTCATTGCTGAGCAGGTGTTATGAAGCTTCGCTGTGGCCTGTCTTCCTAAATTTACAGGTCTGTAACAAGATAATGGCTTGATGGCTCACTGTGCCTTAATTATAAATAATAATAAAGTCCAGGGTTGTGACAATCTCTGTGTTACACGGTATGTGTTGACTCACACAGGAACCTTTATTTTAGTCTTCTCTTTTTCTCCTAACCAAGGTAAAGGCCAAATCAGTAAAAGGTCAAGATGACTGATATGGATTATTATAATATTGTTCTCAACCTGTCCAGAGATCAATAGTGAGTGTCATCATCCATTTTCCCAAAACAGAGACACTAACTTCATTATCCTAAACCACAAAACAAAGCAGAGCCGGGAGCCACACCAGCTTTATTCCTCTTATCTATATCATTTGAACTTTAAAAATCTGTACCTTGGGCCAGAGATTTAGCTCAGTGGTTCCAGTGCCTGCCTCACAAGCGCAAGGTCCTGACTTCGATCCTGGTAACCATTTACAATGCTGGGCGTGGTGACTCACGCCCACCAACAATCAACACCACATACCACAGTGCTGGGCCTGGTGGCTCACGCCTGTAATTGCAGCCCTGGGGAGGCGGAGGCAGGAGGATTGCTGAGTTCAAGGCTTCCCTGGGCTACATAGTGACCTCAGAGCCAGCCTGAACTACAAAGTGAGACCGTGTCTCAAAAAACAAACAAACAAACAAACAAACAAAAATCCATACCTTCTACTGCTTTAATAATTTCTCATTAGAGGGGCTCAAGGAAGTTCTGAGCCACAATATTCCCACTCACTTTAGTGAATATGTGAGTTTACATTTATGTCTTCAAGGCCAAATAATAACGCCCTCCTCAGACTTCCAGAGAAGGAAAAGTGCTCTTAAATGATGCCTTTTCTACTCTTCTTGCTTTAAAATACAGGCACTCATCACTGTAACCATTTGGTTGAGGAGCAATTAGAAATAGCTGATTCTCTGGGCATGTATTTTACAACTCCCTGCTCTTTTGGCCACATTAGCCATTTTGTAAAGCATGAGAATGACAATAGTATTTAAATGTGTAAAATATTTAATCCGTGGCCCCTACAGTACTTTCCGAACATGATCTGAAATTTACGAATTCTATGTTTGGACATATTTAAATTTTTGTTTGTTACTTTGCCAGCTTTTTCAAACTTTCTGCAAATAAATACTTTTTTTTTTTTTTTTTTGAGACAGGGTCCCACTTTGTAGTTTAGGCTGGCCCTGAGTTCACTATGGTGCCCAGGCAAGCCACAAACTCAGCAATCCTCCTGCCTCTGCCTCCAGAGGGCTGGGATTACAGGCTTCGGTCACCAAACCGCGCATTTGTGTTATGTGTTACTGATTGCTGGTGGGCGTGAGTCACCATGCTGGTGTTGTTGTATGTTGTTACTGGGACTGAACCAAAGGAATCTGAGGTTGCTAGGCAGACACTGGAACCACTGAGCTAAATCTCTGGCCCAAATTTATACCTATTTAAATGCCTGGTTAACATATGATATCTACCATTTTCTTTTTATTTTTTTAGTACAGTTCATGAATTTCAAAGCTTTTAAGGCCAGTTCACAATATAAGTGTGAATAAAATCTCAGTAATTGTTGAGTAAAAATATTATACAAAGTAAATGTAATGTTTCAATACTTCACAGAGCTAGATAAAATAATACAAATAATCATCTGGAACCACAAGAAACCTAGAATAGCAAAAGTAATTCTAAGTAACCACGACATGTCAGGGGGCATTACAACCCCCAACTTAAAACTCTACTATAAAGCCACTGTGATAAAAACTGCAAAGTAACAGACCTGAGGACCAATGGAATAGATTAGAAGATCCAGAAACAACTCCAGATACAGTAAGTCATCTTATCGTTGACAAAGGAGCCAAACTTCCTCAATGGAGGAAAGACAACCTCTTTAACAAATGGTGCTGGATAAATAGGGCTTTAACCTGCCAAAAATTAATGCTAGACCTATCTCTTTCATCGTGTATGAAACTAAATTCACAATGGATTCGAGACTTAAACATTAAAACAGAAACAGCCTGTTGGAGAACAGGTTAGGTAAAACTTTTGGAGACATTGGATTAGGCAGAGACTTTATGAATAAAACCTCTATAGCACAAGAACTAGCAGAAAGAAATAACAAATAAGATCTCATCCTACTGAAAAGCTTCTGCACAGCAAAAGAAGTCACTGGCATCACTAAAAGACAACCAACCACATGGGAAAAAATCTTTACTAGCTGTTTGTCAGACAAAGGGCTATTATCTACAATGTATAAAGAATTTAAACAAATCATCCTCCACAAGTTTAAAGACCCAATTCAAAAATGGGCATCTGAAATGAACAGACACTTCTCAGAGGCAGAAGTCAAAGCAGCTAAGAAGCATATGAAGAAATGTTCAACATCACTTGTCATTCGAGAGATGCAAGTGAAACAACACTGAGATTTCATCTCACTCCACAAAGAATGGCCACGATTACAAAATCAACCAACAATAAATGCTAGCAAGGCTGTGGGGAGAAAGGAACCCTTTTCCACTGTTGGTGGGATTGTAGACTTGTGCAACCATTGTGGAGAGCTGTGTGGAGATTCATCAGAAAACTAGAACTAGAGGTCCCATTTGATCCTGCTATCCCCATGCTAGGAATATACCCAAAAGAATTTAAGAAATCACATTGGAAAGACAGATGTACACCCTTGCTCAGAGCAGCTCAGTTCATGATAGCCCAATCTTGGAAACAACCCAAATGTCCATCAACTGGAGACTGGATAAAGATGTGTTTTTTTGAAAAAAAATGGAGTATTATTCTGCCATAAAGAATGACAAATTGATTCATTTATGTGCAAATGGATACACATGGAGGACACACTAATAAGTGAAATAAATAGATCACAGATAGGCAAATACTGGATCTTTTCTTTGATATGAGCACCTGTAGATGCAAATGAGCTCTAGAAAGTATGACAGTTTTGTAGAATGGGAAATTTCCAAAGGAAACTTGATGTGGGAATGTAATGAAGGGAAGGAATAAATATGATTCAGAAGGAAAATAAAAGAGCATGTATATAGTGGGTGGGAGGTGTGGGTGGGTAGGGATGTGGGTAAAAATGAGAATTAACTTGTGTCATATACTGGTACAAATTCCCCAGTGTTATATGTGAGTGTGAGATGTATATAAAATGTACCAATAAAGAATTCAACTCAATTAAAAATATTATACAAAGTACATATAATATTTCATATACTAAAATGTTACATTTTTAGGAGATTGTGATTATTTCAAAGAATAGAAACCACCAAATGCTATAATATGCTCTAGAAGATATTTTGCCTTTTCTACAAAATTCCTAGTTTTAATAATTTAGTTGTGTCACATACTGGTACAAATTCTCAATGATGAGTGTGATCATAATGTATATATAAAATGTACCTATGACACAATAAAACAATTTACTACCAAACCAAAGAGAGGTTACTGAGAAACAGAGATACAAAATGATTTAAACATTAAAGTATATGGAAGTCTGAATACAAGAAAATACAGTTGATTTCCAACTAAAAATAACCTTCAGGATCACTATGATATTTAAGTACTTAATTGTATGCTATGTTAAAAAATAATATTTCAATGTTTCTTAATAACTGTGTTCTTTTATTATCATGATTGATGACTGATTCTTCTTTCTGTATCTTATAATCCCAGCATATAACCTTGTATTTCTACTAAAAGAATGACGTTAGTATCAGACAAATTTCAGGAAGATTCAAAACATTATAGAAATGTAATGTGCTATTTATTCTTTTTAATTTTGCTTTCTCTATAGAAACATATATAATATATACATAATTTATATATTTTTTTCTTTATAGATATATGAGATATATATACATTTTCTTTATATATATAATTTTTCTTTATACATATAATTTTTCTTTATACATATAATTTTTCTTTATATATAGGTGCATGATATTTTCATTCAGTTTTGTTTCCAGAGATAAGTGTATTGTGGAAGAACCTTTTATATCTTTTGAAGGTGTTCAGAAACTCCAAATCTGATATGGTCCCTTGATTAACAAGAGACCTGAGGAAATGAGGTAACTTGTATAATTCAATCTGGTAGGTTTTATAATTCATATTTTTAAAGTATTGATTTTTAGCCAGACGTGGTGGCTCATGCCTGTAATCCCAGCATCGAGGGAGGCAAAGGCAGGAGGATTGCTGAGTTCAAGGCTTGCCTGGGCTACGTCATGAGCTCAGGGCCAGCTTAACTACAAAATGAGACCCTGTCTCAAAAAAAGTATTGATTTTAAAATAATACTTGTTAAAAATGTTTCAGAAGCAGTAGGACCATGTGTACTCCACCAGCTCCCTGAGGAGCTGATTTTCTTTAGTGGTCTCTGGTTTCAGTATTGACCAACATCACGTTTCACTGACGAAACCTGACAGGAGCTCAGCAGTGCGGGGCTTCATCCTCAGTCACAGGAGCTTCCATCTAATTATCTCAACTGGCTCAGCACTATCATAAGATTATGGCATTTGTGCAACACAAAATGAGGCATGCCAACTTTGTCCAGGATTTCTAGTGTACAGTTAGGTTGTAATCTCAGGTCAAAAACTCAGGTCAAAAATTTGTGTAAGATTGTCAGTGAGCCACATGACTTAAAACAAATATAAGGCCAAACTCATTGAAAATTGTGAGAAAAGATACAGTAGGCAGAAAAGTGTCAATATGTCATACTTCTTCCATAATACGTAGCATATTTACTCATTTACTGTTGAATAAGAATGAAGTCCAATCCAAATATTCTGCAACAATACACTTCATGAAATAACCATTAGGTTATTTCAAGATTGGAATCAATTGAGTCCATATCCGATAAAAAGATCCACTCTTAGAACAACGATATGTTCCCACTTAACAATGTAAATATACATATAGATGACCTCAGTTTTAAAGAAATTGCTCAAAAAGCTTTGTCCTGAATTGCAAAATCTGATATAGTTTATCTTGCTAGTGAAGATCATCATGTTGACCCTCATTCCCTGCACAATGGTGTTGGAATTTTAGTTCCCAGTTTTACTTATTATACTGTAGGGAGATCTTTAAAGATGGTTATTGAAAAAAAACCAAACAAACTTTATACATATTTATAGAATGAACAGAAATGACAGAGGTGTATTATTTTAATGCCTAACTATAAAGACCATCAAGTAACAGGGCATTAGTTTCTTCCTTACCACTGATACAAGGATAGTAAAAGTGGTATTTGAGGACATTTCTTACCAACAAAGTGTTGCAACCTAGGAAATAGTGCATTTAGGATATGATGCATTTACAACTAACCCAATAGGGAGAAAAAAATCTTTCTAATAGTGTGCAAACACTTCCACTGTGTCCTTATTATCATTTAACAAATTAGATAAAATTAACAGTATAGCATAAATTATGCTAACCCATTTATATCATAGTGTCTACCACATTAATTTGAAAAGGTTTCATTTTGCAATCAACCAAATCAAGGAAAATTAGATACAGAATATGACTTAACACTCTAAGTTTTCCCGCTTTAACGTTTAAAAAGAAATAACCTTCCTTACTAATTTCCTGTCTCCTAATTTAGAAGTGAGCACTGATATGAAAACTTTCCTCAGGGTGTTAGTATAGAGCAAAGATGGGGAATAATCATGGCCATGCTAAGCAACTTAGCATGTTAGTCCAAACTCAGTTCTCTCTCAAACTAGAGCACAACTTCTGGAGGATCAGAAAATAAATCTGAGGTCCATTATATTTTGTAATGTAAGAGTGTTGAATCACAGCATTTCTTTTTTTTCAGTATTCAGTAAACTTTATCAGTACATTATATACACAGCTCACAATCACACACAACATTGTGGAATGTGTACCAATATGTGACACAGGTCAATTCTCATTTTTACCCACATCTCTGTCCACCCACCAACTCCCCACCCCCTACATACATACTCTTTTATTTTTTCCAAATCATATTGATTCCTTCCCCTAATTATGTTCCCATATCAAATTCCTTTTGGATATTATAGAAACATCTTCTTTATCCACTCTCCAGTTGATGGGCATTTGGGTTGTTTCCAAGATTGGGCTATCACGAACTGAGCTCCTATGAACAGAGGTGTACATCTGTCTTTCCAATGTGATTTCTTAAATTCCTTTGGGTATATTCCCAGCATAGGGATAGCAGGGTCAAATGGGACCTCTAGTCCTAGTTTCCTTAGGAATTTCCATACAGATCTCCATAATAGTTGCATAAATCTACAATCCCACCCACAATGGAAAACGGTTCATTTCTCCCCACAGCCTCACCAGCCTATAGTTGGTTGATTTTGTAATAGGAGCAATTTGTGTGGAGTGAGATGAAATCTCAGTGTTGTTTTCACTTGCATTTCTCGAATAACCAGTGATGTTGAACATTTCTTCATATGCTTCTTGGCTGATTTGACTTCTACCCCTGAGAAGTGTATGTTCATTTCAGATGGCCATTTTTGAATTGGGTCTTTAAACGTGGGAGTACTGATTTGTTTAAGTTCCTTGTATATTGTAGATAATAGCCCTTTGTCTAACAAACAACTAGGAAAGACTTTTTCCCGTGTTGTTGGTTATCTTGTAGTGGTGCCAGTAAATTGTTGTGTTGTGCAGAAGATTTTTAGTAGGATGAGATCCCTTTTGTTGATTCTTTCTGCTAGTTCTTGCCCTATAGAGGTTTTATTCATGAAGTCTCTGCATAAACCAATTTCTCCAAGAGTTTTGCCTAACCTGTTTTCCAGCAGGCTTATTGTTTCTGTTTTAATGTTTAAGTCACAAATCCATTGTGAATTTAATCTTGTGCATGGTGAAAGAGATAGATCTAGCTTTAGTTTTTGGCAGGTTAAAGTCCAGTTTTTCCAGCACCATTTGTTAAGGAGGCTGTCTTTCCTCCATTGGGGATGTTTGGCTCCTTTGTCAAAGATAAGGTGGCTTAGTACATCTGGGGTTTTGTCTAGATCTTCTCACCTATTCCACTGGTCCTCAGGTCTGTTACTTTGCCAGTACCATACAGTTTGTATCACAGTGGCTTTATAGTAGAGTTTTAAGTTGGGGATTATAATACCCACTGCCATGTCGTGGTTGCTTAGAATTGTTTTTGCTATTCTAGGTCTCTTGTAGTTCCAGATGAATTTTTGCATAATTTTCTCTAGCTCCATGAAGTATAGTGTTGGGATTTCAATTGGAATTGCATTGAATCTGTATAGTAATTGTGAAAGTATAGCCATTTTGATGGTATTGGTTCTCCCTACCCAGGAACAAGGGATGTCTTTCCACTTTCTGATGTCCTTTTCTATTTTATTTTTCAGAGTCCTATAGTTTTCAGAGTAGAGGTCTTTCACCTCCTTTGTTAGATTGATTCCTAGATATTTCATTTTTTCTGGGTGATGTTGTAAAAGGGATTGACTCCCCAATTTTTCTTTCAGTGAGTCTGTTGTTTGTGTAGACAAAGACTGTTGATTTTTGAGTGTTGACCTTGTATCCAGCAGCCCTACTAAATTTGGTAATTAAATCTAGCAGTCTTTTTGTTGAGTTTTTAGGATCTTCTAGATAGAGTATCATATCATTGGCAAATAATGACAGTTTAACTTCTTTCTTTCTTATCTTTATTCTTTTTATATCTTTGTCTTGCCCAATTGCTATGGCTAATGTTTACAGTACTATATTGAATAAGAGTGGTGATAAAGGACATCCTTACCTTGTTCCTGATCTTAGTGTAAATGGTTCCAGCTTTTGCCCATTAAGTATGATGCTGGCTGTCGGTTGTTTGTAAATAGCTTGTAATAAATTGAGATATAGTTGATCTATTCTGATTCTTTGTAGGATTTTGATCATGAATCAGTGTTGAATTTTGTCAAATGCTTTTTCTGTGTCTATTGAGATGGTCATATGGTTTTTGTCCTTGAGTCTGTTAATATAGTGTATTACATTTATTGATTTGCATGTGTTGAACCAGCCTTGCATCCCCGGGATAAATCCAAATTGATCAGGGTGCGTGATTTTCTTGATAACTCTCTGTATTCTGTTTGCCAGTTTTTATTGAGGATTTTTGCATCAATCTTCATTAGAGAGATTGGTCTGTAATTTTCTTTTTTGGTCGGATCTCTCTCTGCCTTTGGAATCAAGGTGATGGTTGCTTCAAGGAATAATTTGGGGAGTGCTTCTTCCATTTCAATTTCACTAAAAAGATTGAGGAGTACTGGTATTAACTCTTCTTTAAAAGTTTTCTAGAATTCAGCAGTGAAGCCATCAGGACCAGGGCTTTTCTTTGTTTATAGGTTTTTTTTATTACATTTTCAATTTCCCAGACTGATATTGAGTTGTTTAACATTATTATATCCTCTTCATTCAGCTTTGAAAGTTCGTATGTTTCTAGGAATCTATCCATTTCTTCTAGATTTTCCATCTTTTTGGGGTACAAATTTGCAAAATACATGTTTATTATTCTTTGGACTTCCTCTGGATCTGTGCTGATTTCCCTATTTTCATTCCTTATAGCATGGATTTGAGCTTTTTCCTTCCTTTGTTTGATAAGGTTGGCTAAGGGTCTGTCAATCTTATTTATCCTTTCAAAGAACCAGCTCTTTGATTCATTGATTCTTTGTATTGTTCTCTTTGTCTCCATTGCATTAATTTCTGCTCTGATCCTAATAATTTCCTCTCTAGTATGAGCTCTAGGTTTGTCTTGTTCCTCTTTTTCTAATTGGCTGAGGTTCATCATTAGATTGTTCATTTCAGTTTGCTCTATTTTCCAAGTGTAGGCATTAATTGCTATGAATTTCCCTTGTAGAACTGCTTTCTTTGTGTCCCATAAGTTCCTGTATGTTGTACTGGGGTTGTCATTTAGTTGTAGAAACTGTTTAATTTTTTCTTTAATTTCTTTTGTGGCCCATTGGTTGGTTAACAGTGTTTTGTTCAGTTTTCATGTGTTTGTGAGGATCTTGGAATTTCTTTTGCTGTTCAGCTCCAGTTTCAGAACACTATGGTCTGATAGTATGCAGGAAACAATTTTGATTCCTTTGCATTTACTTAAGCCTGTTCTATGAACTAGAATGTGATCTATTTTGGAAAATTATCCATGAGCAGCTGAGAAGAAGGTATACTCTGGCTTTGTAGGGTGAAATATTGTTTAGGCATCTATTAAGTCCATTTGCTCAAAAATTTGATTTAGCTCAAGTATTTCCTTATCAATTCTTTGTCCAGTTGATCTGTCAGTTTGTGACAGTGGAGTTTTGAAGTCCCCTACTAGTATTGTGTTCATGGTAATCTGGCTTTATATATCCACTGTTTGTTTAATGTAGTTGGGTGCATTCGAGTTTGGTGCATACATATTTATGATTGTTATTTCTTTCTCTTGGATCATTCCCTGTATGAAAATATAGTTACCTTCTTTATCTATCTTAATCAGTTTGGGTTTAAATCTATTTTATCTGCAAACAAGATAGCCACTCCTGCTTTTTTGCAGTTTCCTGTGGTGTGGATTGTTTTCCAACCCTTTATTTTCAGTCTATGGGTTTCCTTCTGAATTAGGTGTGTTTCCTGTGTGCAGCAGATTTAGGATCTTGCTTCTTAATCCAATGCTAGTCTGTCTTTTAATTGGCCCATTGAATCCATTGACATTAATGGTTATGACTGATATGGACATATTCAGAGCTGCCATGTTTCCTTGTTCTTGGTTCTTTTCTTCCTTGCTTTTCCCCTTTTCTATTTAGTTTCTTGTTTGCCCTAGTGAGTTTACTCTCCTGGGTCTCGTGGGTATGGGATTTTCTGTGTTTTTGTTCCAAGATGTTCTTTAGGATGTTTTGGAGTGCAGATTTAATATTTGTGAAGTTTTTCAGGTGTTCTTTATCACGGAAATATGTTATTTCCTCATCTATTCTGAAAGATAGTTTTGCAGGACACAACAGTCTAGGCTGGAAGTTGTTTTCCTGCAATGCTTGAAATACTTCCCTCCCCACTTTCCTTGTGTTGAGTGTTGTGTTGTAAAGTCTGCTGTGATCCTAATGGGTTTCCCTTTGTAGGTGATTTTCTTCTTTTCTCTCAGTGCTTTCAGTATTTCATTCTTGTGTTGTGTTTCTGGAACCTTCTATAATTATATGTCTAGGTGTAGATAATTTTATGTCATGGCATTTTGGAGTCCTATAGGCCTCTTTTATCTGCTTGTTCATTTCTTTTCCTGTGAAGTTTTTAGCTGTTATCTCTCACAACAGTTTTTTTTTAATGTCTTTTGCATTGACTCCTGCTTCCTCAGTGACTCCAATCAGTCTTATGTTATTTAGAAGCTGTTGGATTGATTTCTTATGGTCCCTTGTGCTTTTCCATAGATTATGTCTTTCCTGTCATGGGGTGATATGCTGTCCTCTAGGTCTGAGATTATGTTGTTTGCTTCATTCATCCTATTTTGCAAGCTTTCACTCTCTTCACCATCACCTGGAGCTCTGCTTGAAGCTGTTTAAAGGTTCCATTGCTTCTGCTATCTTGGATTCTATCATCTCACTGATCTCTTCTTTATGTATTTATTTATTTATTTATTTATTTATTTATTTATTTATTTATTTATTTATTTTTTGAGACAGGGTCTCACTTTGTAGTTCAGGTTTGCTCTGAGCTCATTATGTAGTCTAGGGAATCCTGGAACTCAGCACCTGTCTCTGCCTCCTGAGTGCTGGGATTACAGGCATGAGCCACCACACCTGGCACTGTACTGATCTCTTCTTTAATGATATCTTTCACTGTGAACAGTAGCTCTGTTTTGATCTTAGAGATGAGTTCTGATTCTCATTTTACTAGATCTGCTTTTGTTACCATCTCAAACAGTCCTGGTGTTTGAGTTTTAGTTTGCTCTATTTCCCTTTTCTCTGAATTTCCTTGTGGTGGTGATCTTAGTGTTTGTTTTTTTGTATATTTTCTCATTTTTACTCTTTTGTTTTTACTAATGCTATTTGTTTAATTCCTTGCCTGATGACATGGCAGTGTTTGTTGCAGGTCTCTTTCTTTCTATTATCTGGTGCCCTTTGGAAGTGGCACGTTCCTGGGTTGTCCTCTTTGAATCTGTAATGACCCTTAACTCCCAGTTCTGACACATCATGGGAGGTATTTGAACAAAACAATCACATCATGCTTGTTACCATAATATAATCAATGCCAATATCAGCATTAAACAGAGTAAATAAAATGAAAAGTTTTGTTAATTTCTATTCTGAAGACTTTGAGCTCATGAAATACCTCTATGTCCATATGCCAAAATTTAGAATTAATCAGCAATGTGTGCACAACATGTAGATCGTAAAGGTACCCCAGAACCCTTTGGGAATAAAGGTCACCAGGGAACCAGGGAGGTAGGGATACAGAAGGAGAATGAAATAAGCTTAGCAGATTTGTAAAGATCACCTAGAGTTGAGAGCCTCATATATCAGTGGGTAACAGATGATAAAAGGGCATATATAAAACAGTGCCAACTGTATGCTGTAAGACCGCTGGAGACTTTGCACACCTTCTTATAATAGTACAGGAGAAGAGAGAGGGCAGCCTAAGAGTCTTTTACTTCTGGGTATTGGTTCTGACAGGAAGATAGGAGAGGGTGTGGAGACAAGAGGTTAATAGAGGGTTCTAGGGGTAGATGGCAGAACAGAAGCTAGATTCCCTTGTTTTTTTATCTTGCTTGGTCCCTCAGTGTGGTTCCAGTGTGGAGGGATGCAGGAAATGGCTCCAGGCTCCTCTTCGGCCTGTGTCATCACAATGCAGCTCGGGGTGGAGTCGGGCCGCTGGCAGACTGCAGTCCTCTAAGCTGGGAATGGCACCCAGGGTCTGCAACCTGAGTCCTATTGATGCAGCTCCGGGTGGAGTCACAGCATTTCTTGAATGTTTTAGTAATGATCTTGGAAATATCTTAGAAATCCGTATTTTGCTGATATCAACAAAGGTTTATACTTAGGCCAACACCAACTGACCAATTCCATAAGCTTTTATCTGGTTGCAGTCAAAGAGTCTCACAGTGGAAGATTTGTTCTCAGTGGGGCTTCTGGAAAAAATTTTCACGCCCATTATTGAGGTCTTCTCCATATTATGGGCTACAATGTATGCCAATTGTTTCTTGATTGTTTTAACTCCATCAATATGGCTCAATCAGGTTTATAACCAGGATGTGGCCTAATTCTTCATTAAAAAGTGATCTCCATTAACTCCATGGTCAGGCCACCTCTGGGGCTGGTTAGACATGTTTAGTGTCAGAATACCCTGCAGCCTAGGAGCTTCAAATCTGCATGTTAAAAAAGATCCGCCAGTGCTCCTGAAACAGAAGCACAAGGGCCCAAGTTCAATCAGGTACCACAAAACAAAACAACCAGAAAACAACAATAAAAACCCTTTCTTTTTGCTAAGTAGATCCCCAGTAATGTACTTCCAAATGTGGGAAACACTGACTTCATGTTTAGATATTAATATTATATACATTAAAGTAGATTTACATGTAAAATATACTCCTTTTAGATAAGAATTCTCAAAAACACTGCTGCATTTGGATTGGCATCAGAGTGATGCCTAGGTTAAATTCAGGAAAGTTTATGTTTGGTGTGCTTTTAACTTGATGCTCCTCTAAAATTCATGTTGAGAATTCATCCTTATTACAGTGGCGGTGAGGTAGCACATCTGTGAAAGAGACTTGCAGATGAGGGTCACACTGAAAGGTGTGGTCTGCCCTTCCACTGTGCAAGGCACAGTGCTCCCCTTGTCTGGCTCTGTCCCTTCTCCTATGTAGGAACACTGAGAAGTGGCTATCTGCAAGGGCTGGCTGTCCCCAGACACCCAACTAGCCCTGCCTTCAAGTGGCACTTCTCAACCCCCAGGTTTGTGTAAAATAAGTAGGACTCTGTATAGATCATGTAGTCTAAGTCACTTTGCTAAAGTAGCATAAACAGACAGATCTTATTTTAACAAGAGTGACCTTCAGGTTGCTCAGGGTAGTTTATTTCTCTCAGTTGAGGTGTCTTTTTTTTTTTTTTTGAGAGGGTCTCACTTTGTAGTTCAGGCTGGCCCAGAGCTTACTATGTAACCCAGGCTAGCATCGAACTCAGCAATCCTCCTGCCTCTGCCTCCTGAGTGCTGGGATGACAGGCGTGAGCCACCGTGCTCTGTACTGTGGTATGTGGTATTGATTGCTGTTGGGCATGAGTCACCACACCCAGCACTGTATATGGTTCCAGGGATCGAACTCAGGACCTTGTGCTTGCAGGGCAGGTGCCAGAACCACTGAGCTAAATCTCCGGTCCTAGGTGTCCATTTTCTTTAATATTAAATTTATTTTTTGCTCATAAACATCTTGTACCTATATTCTATATTTATCCATGTCATTTTCTAATGCTGGTATAGCTATGTTTAAATTTTTTAAATTTCTCATCATTTTTAATATATAAAATTTTTTAAGTACCAACTTTGTATTGTATGGCCTTAATATATTCACTTTTTTTTCAGAAGCATTTTAGTGGTATCTGTACGTTTTTCACACATTCATTACTCTTCTGGCATATATTTTTCCTCCCATTCTTTGCCTCTTTCTTTTCCATAACACATTAGTAACTCTGGTAAAGTGAAAAAAAAAAGTGAACAGAAGGCCCAAAGCAGAAATCTATGATACTGAAATTAATAAATAATGGGGAGTGATCAATGAATGGAAGTATTATGAACAGATTTTTTTTTTTTTTGAGACAGGGTCTCGCTTTGTAGTTCAGGCTGGCTCTGAGCTCACTATGTAGCCCAGGCAAGCCTGGAACTCAGCAATCCTCCTGTCTCTGCCTCCCGAGTGCTGGGATTACAGGTGTGAGTCACCATGCCCGGCACTGTGGTATGTGGTATTGATTGCTGGTGGGCATGAGTCTCCACGTCCAGTGTTGTATGTGGTTACCGGGGATCGAACTCCAGACCTTGCACTTGCAAGGCAGGTGCCAGAACCACTGAGCTAACCCTCCGGCCCACTATGAGCATATTTTTCTAAAAATGGATACTGGTAATAAAATGGACAAATCTGTTGAAAGTCAAAGACTGCCAAATTGCACATAAAAAAGAAATACATGACTACAATATTTCTTTAGTTTTCCTGTGACTTGTATGACTTTAGGCTCAAAAAATTCATATTGAAATTTAATACCCAATGCAGGCATTAGGAAATGATTGGAAAATGAGAGTTGAGTCTTCATGAATGAGGTCAGCTACTCTTGTAAGAGTTTAAAGAAATCTCCTCTGTCTGTTCTGCTATGTGAGTACACAGTGCTTCCCTTCTTCAGAGGACACAAAAATACTGAGTCATTTAACAAGTAGAGGCCAGGTCCTCACAAGCACTAGTCCTTTGGTTCTGGACTCCCAGACACTAGAATTATGAGAAATAAATTTCTATTCTTTCTAAATTTTGCAACCTGTTCTATTTTGTTATAGCAGCACAAATAGACCAAGACAGATATCATCTGGTATTTCCCATTTATCACATATTTTTTGTAATCCAGCATCAGAAATAATAGCTGCAAGTACACATGCTATAAAGTTTTGGTTGGGAATAATTTCATGACTCAAGAGCATAGGTTCATATGATGCAATGTATTATCTTCAGTACTTTTGCTTTTATGTAGAGAGATATGTACAGTATTTCTTGATTGTTCCATTCTCTCTCTCTCATATATATATATATATATATTATATATTATATAATTATATTATATAGTATATATTATATAATAACATATAATATATATTATCTATTATATATTATATTATTATTAATACATATAATTATATATAATATATTATATATATTATATATATATATATAATATATATATAATCTCCAAAGAAACCATTTCTTTCCAAATGGGCTTCTCTCCCCTAAAAGATGTATGCCTGAATTTGCTATTTTACAATTCCATATATTTCTAAGTGCCTTTGTTTGAATTTTCCAATGGAAAGTGTTTTTATTTATTTCATTTCATACTATATATTCTTATATTCATGTCAGGATGGCTGTCTCTTCTGTAACTTAATATTTCTTTCTTCTTTCCTAAACCACTCACACCTTCTTTTGCCCACTGGGATTCAAATGCCCTCTGCATGACTCTTCTCACAGATGTAGCTATCTTTAGATCTTTACCTCTTTTTCACAGAGGGTTACTTTTCTCCCTGAAGATACTGGAAATTCATATTATTTGCTGCTAACATGGCCACAGAGAGCTTTGTAGGTAATTCATTTGCCTTTTTATTAGTCCATAGTGTTGCTTTTATGTGATGTATAGAGAGATTTTTCATTTTTTGCATCTAGGAAGTTTATGCAGGTTCAAAAATGAGCTTGAACCACCCTGATTGGTTATATCTCTCCAAATTTTATGGTCAGTGATTGCGTGGCAAGGCTGTACCATTTGTTAGCACACTGTGTCATTCTTCTGGATTCTTATTTCATACTTAGTCCTTTCTTTTAAAATTCCTAATCACTAAATTTTCATCAAATAAATTTGCCATTATTTACCTGAGAAAATAATGAAGTCAAAAGAGACATTTTAAATTGTGTTCCCTTTTTCAAATTTACAGTGGGAAACTAACCCTGCAACCTAAGGCTATCTTTCAATGTTTTATTTTTATCATGGTCCTTCTCACTTACTCAAGGGGATTAACTCTTCACTTCTATCATCTTTGATACATATTTTTAATTTCCCTTCTCCTATTAGATTAAACCTGTTTTAATACCATGGACCATTGCTAAACTCTTTCTTGAATCCATATATGCTCTGAGTTATAATCTGGTATTTCTTCTCCCAGCTAAATAACCACTGTCCATATTGACCATCTTCCCCTATTCTGTCATATGGCTGCACCACTCAGGTGTCTGTAGGGTGTCTTTAGGATTTACTTGAATCTGCTTTTATCTTTATGTCATTTAACTTTTTCATCATAAAATCCAATTCCTAGCTCTCATCCAATGCTTCAAAAGCAGCATTTCAGAACACTTAATATTTTTTTTTTGAGAGAGGGTCTCGCTTTGTAGTTCAGGTGGGCTCTGAGCTCACTATGTAGTCCAGGCAAGCCTTAAACTCAGCAATCCTCCTATCTCTGTCTCCTGAGTGCTGGGATTACAGGTGTGAGCCACCACACCAGGCAGAACACTTAATATTTTTTGAAAAATTTCTCCCTTTAGACTCTGAAACCCAACTTTCTCTATTTCTTCATATTTAACCAGATATTTTAGCTCAGTGCTTGATGCTGTACTCTTTTTTTTTCTGGCATCTATATTGAGAGTACATAGTAACTTCTTCCTAAAAATCTTGTTTTTCCACACATGGTACCCTGTGTCTAATCCATCTAATGCTGTTGCTTAAATACAGACATATCTTGACTACTAATGTTTCTGGAGCTAAAACCTTTCCATGGAATCCAGGGGAATCCTCCACCAGGCTCTGTTTTGGAATATGTAAAGATATCTGCTACTCTTGTCCTCCTCCTCATCTTAGAATGAGTCCATATATTTCTTAGCGTAGATTAATATAAATCTAAGTGAATATAATACAAGTTTCAGAAACTACAAGCATTTTTTCTTTTTTGGTGGTACCAGGCATTGAACTCAAGCCCTTGTACTTGCAAAGTAATTGTGATGCCACTGAGTTTTATCCCAGGGCCTTAAACTTTGAAGTATATGGTTTATTTAATTGATTTTATAAAGTTCTTATTTTTCAAGATTAGGTTTATTTCAATAACTAAATATTATTATAGTATTTTAACACATAATTGTTTCATGTGTTTGCATTTCATTAAATGCATTTATGTAAATAATGTATTTTGCATCTTCATAACTCAAATTTAGAACAGAATCTTGTTTAGTCTTATTGTTACCTTAAAATTAGCTCAATGAACCCTTCTCAATGTGCACACCCACGTGTCTCCTAACATCCACCTGAAGTATTAATCTTTCTTCCTTATTGACTTGTACTTTAAATGCAATCAATGGACAGAAACAAACATGCCCAGAGACCACAGGGTGTACTTCTTCCCTTCAAATTCACTTTGTGTTAACTTGGTGAGATGTGCTGACTTCGGGAAATCACTGTGCATCACTGATCAACTTGTAAATGATGCAAAAAAGGAAATGAAAGACCCCTGCTTGGGGGACAGGGCAACACAATTGTGCTCGCTGTGCTATTTGTTCGCAGTCCCTTCACTGAAGGCCAGTTTGGTGCCTGTGTGTCTCCTGTAGGGTTAAGAAAATCCAATCCACACCTAGGAGTTGCAAAGATAGCCATCAGATTGTTCATGTCCTCAACAGTCATGCTTTAGAAGCAGAAGAAATCCTGAACAATAAGCAGGACACAAGAAAAGACCAGAAGTGAGTCACCCACTACAGGGTTTCTTCACCTTTTAAATCATTCTCCAATTTGAAAGGAAAGATTTATTAAAACAAGCTAACTCCACGTCCATCAGACATTTAGAAAATTTCCTTTTAAATAGCTCTAAACATGGTTAATATTTAAAGTAGTCATTTGTAACCTATCTTGTCAAAGCTATAGGTTTCATAGTATTATTTATTAGAAGAGTTCCCAACCCAGCACAGATAAGGAGATAAACTAGTGTTATCAAAATATATAAATTTTAAAGCTAGATTTTATATAACAATTTTACAGGAAAAGTCTTAAGAAAGATTTTTATTTTACACAATACTATGCTGTTTTTAAAAATGATAGGTTAGCACATAAGACTTAAAAAGAAAAAGGGTGTTATTATGTAGCTAAGGCTGACCTTGAACTCATTGTATATTTCAGGCCTTAAAATTGTGGCAATCCTCCTGCCTTAGCCTCCCAAATGCTGGGAGTAACAGGTCTGAACCACCGTGCCCATCTTAGCATATAAAATTTAGAAGAAGAATTAAATGATAAAAGAATTGAACAAATGTAAGCCTTTAAATATGTTTTAATTTTCTCAGGATCTATGATAACATTAAAAAGCACTTCTAACAGATGGAAGTACTTAAACTGTTTCAATTCTAGTGAATCTCTCTCATTTAGGAGAAATGATTATGATTTCATTCTACCTAAAACTGAATAGCTCATTGCCCAGAGATGGGTCATTTCCTAGGAAAACACCTCTTTTTGAGGAATGTTGATATCTTCCAGTTAGACATAGTTCCTCCTCCACTAAGTTGTCAAGCTCTTTCACTGAATGTCAGGAAAGTGTGAGAATGTCACATAGGTGCTAACTTACAAACTTATCCATCATGCATTTTACATCTGAACTTTTTCTTCTGTCAGCTTTCTGTCTGCATATCCACTTGCACAATCAAGAAACATTATAAAGACTTTTTAAATGCCTATTATTCTAAGGAAAATCATTGTATATATGATTATACCAATACTAATGCAGAAATTAGTTTCCTATTTCACATATTCTCCCTTACCCCCCAAAAAAGAAAAGGTACTGAAAGAATGGGAATATGATTATGATTTTCTTTCCAATGAGAAGAAAAAGAGAAAAACTCTCATTATTCATTATCTCTCCTCAAAAGACTCAAAGCCTGGTACGCAATGGGCACTGTAAGTTATTGGGGTCTTACTCTGGGTCATTACCAGATTTTCATGGCTTTGTTGCCAAAAGAGAATGTCACAGATGTTAGTGTGAGGAAAACACGATGTGAGAGAGCATGGGTTGAAATGGGGACAGGAAACTATACCGTCCCTGCAAAGTGCTGGGAAATGATTTACATGTTTATGGATTAGTTTTCATTTGACATGGGCAATGCTTTAGAGCTTTAAAAACCTTAAAATTTTTAAAACTTTGAAATTTTCTGTATCCTCCCTTGGAATAATTTTCAGAAAAAATATATTTTGTTATAGAAATTAAATTTCTAAATTACTCTTCCCATCTCATATCTTATTTATTAACAGGAAGCCTTCATATAAATTTAGCATTTTTATGTCTACTGAATAATTATGTTTAACTCTGGCAACTTCTATATATATTATTTTGTTATCAATAACATATCCACATCTGAAAATGCTTTGGTTCGGGTTTACAAGAGAAAGTTTTTGTTGGAGACTTCTGTTCATCTTTATAGGTAATGCTACATCACACATCCAAAACTCCTTATAATTCTTACCTCGGACAATACAAGCAAAAAAAAAAAGCCTTAACTACTGCACTGTAGACTTTTAATTTAACTTACACTTTTCTCAGGATCCTTGGTTCCTTTTAGCTGTAGAAATTGGAAAGAAACTTACTTGGCTGTTTGTGGAAGTTAGCTTCAGGACATTGTGTTATTCCCTTAAGGAATAACTTTTCTACAGAAACATTTTGCATAATGAGAAAGTTTCTCTCCAGTGAAGTATTAAGCCTTTCACTCTCTTAGCCATCTCCACCTCCAGGATTTAATGCATTTCCAGGTCAATTCCCATGTAGTTCCAATTCTTTCTACTCCACTTCCTTAGGAAATTTAGAAACCATGACACTCAGACAGCACTGTAGATTACATCTCAGTGTTTCATCCTTACCTGAATACTATGTTTCATGATTAATTTATTAGACATGCCTTAGTCTGCTAAAAATACCTTATCCTTGTTTGATATATTTTTAACATCTCTAGAAATTCAAGCTAGAATTTGGTATGCATTTCAGTTACTCTATGAGCTTCTCTTTAAAATACAATCTAAATAAGAAGACAATGTTCAAAGGGGGAGGAGGGTTGTGGGGAAGGGTGAAAGCAACAAAGGGAAAGAAAAAATATGAAGGTAAAAAGGAAAAATGGAAACAAAATGTATATAGCTGATGGGGATGAAGGGTGGACAGGGGAATATGAAAAAATAAGAATCAAGATATATCATGTACAGGTACAAATTCTCAGTGATGAATGTAACCATAATGCATATATAAAATGTACCACTAAACTACATTTTAAAACGTACTTTGTTCTACTTTTCTTTAATGTTGCTATCTTTAATATTTTTTTAAATGATACTACAATCCTAAAGTATAAAAAGCCACAGGAAAAAAATGTTTTAGTAAAAATATCTAGATTTCTTTAAGTGTGAGCTTGTATTCTGTGAGGACTTTGGGTATTGCTTTTAATTTCTTAGCATGTCTGTTTCTTACTTTATACAGTGCATGCTTATAATAATGAATGAATAATGATGTTTCAATATATTTCCTTGATACCTGAATTAAAGTGAATAATAGAAATTTGGACAGAAAAATAAATATTAATTGAGTAAGTGGCTTTGTATTAAATCAGATAATGGGTGACATGATGTTTCCCTTTTTTTGCTATTATTTATAAAATATAGTGAAGTTGGTTGTCAGTTGAAACATAAATATATTGGAGGGACAGACATCCAAAATTGTTTATAATTCTGACCTTTCTAAATAATACTGAAGAGATATTTCAAAACTACCAGAATTTTGAATAAAGCTAAATTTAACATACTTTAATGAATACTTTTATTACAGTAAGGGATTTGGGGAAAATACCAAAAAGTATATTCTATGTAAGAAATATTAAAAACTGATTTTTCTCTCAATCCTCCAAATCCAAATTGCATCATTATACAAATTTTATGAGATGTTAGGATTTATGAAACTAGAATAAGATACAACCAACTTTGTGATGTGTAATATAAAACTCTAAACCATAGAAATAATTTCCTTCACAAAATGTGCAAACGTCATGTAAACTGTCTACTACTGTCACCTAATCCTTTAAAAATATCACTGAAAGACTGAGAAGTTCCTAACTGGTCTGCTTTTTTAAAAAATGGAGTGATGAAAAGAAAAAGGGACTACAGTGCTGTTTTCATCACAGTGACTTTGTAGTGTACAGTGACTTTGTAGTGTACACAGTGACTTTGTAGTTTCATTTTGAGGACTGTGATACTTCCTGCCATGTCCTTGTAGCCTAGAATTGCTTTTGCTATTCTAGGTTCTGGTTCCAGGTGAATTTTTGAATCATTTCCTCTAGCTTCATGAAGTATTTTGTTGGGATTTCAACCAAGATTACATTCATCTATATAGAAGTTTTGAGAGTATGGACATTTTGAAAATATTGGTGTTTCCTACCCATGAACAAGAGATGTCTTTCCATTTTCTGATATCCTCTTCAATCTCCTTTTTCAGAGTGCTGTAATTTTCAGAGTAGAGGTTTTCCATCTCCTTTATTAGATTGATTCTTAGATATTTCATTTCTTTGAATGCTGTTGTGAAGAGTAGTTTCCCTAATTTCTCACATAGCAAGTCTATTATTCATGTACAAAAGGCTATTGACTTTTGAGTGCTGACCTTGTATCCAGCTATTGCACTGAATCTGGCTGATTAAGTCAAGCTGTTTTTTGGTGGAGTTTTTGGATTCTTCTATATAGAATATCATGTCATCAGGAAAGAATGAAAGCTTAACTTTCTCCTTTCTTATCTTTATTCCTTTTTATTTCTTTTTCTTGTCCAATTGCTGTGGCCATTGTGCTAGAACTTCAATGAAGAGGAGTGATGATAGTGGACATCCTTGTCTTGTTTCTGATTTTAACATGAAAGATTTAGGTTTTGATCATTTAATATGATGCTGGCTGTTGATGTTTCAAGATAGCTCTTATTAGGTTAAAATAAAGAGCATCTAATTAAATTTTCTATAGGATTTTAATCATGAATGTGTTGGATTTTGTCAAATGCTTTTTCTGAATCTACTGAGATGTTTTCTGTTAATATAGTATGTTACGTGCATTGATTTACATATGTCAAACCATCCTTGCGTCCCTGGGATGAATCCAACTTGGTCAAGTTATATGATCTTTTTGATGATATTCTATATACTGCTTGTCAGCATCTTATTGAGAATTTTTCCACATATATTAATTAGGGAGATTGGCATGTAGTTCTTTTTTGGGGGAGGGGGTCTTTCTCTGCTTTAGGAATCAAGGTAATATTCCCTTTGAGGAATGAACAACACTGAGATTCTATCTCACTCGTGAAAGAATGGCTGCTGTCAAAAAGTCAATCAACACCAAATGCTGGCAGGGCTGGGGAAAGAATGGGACCTTCTCCACTGGGAATGTAGACAGGGTGCAATTACTGTGGAAATCAGTGTAGAGATTCTTCAAAAACTAGAATGGAGGCCCCGTTTGACCTGCTATTTCCCTGCTGGTTATATTCATGAAAGAATTAAAAACATCATACCACAGAGACATATGTGTACCCATGTTTATGTCAGCACGGTTTGTAATAGTTAAATCTTGGAAACAACTCAGATGCCTATCAACTAGAGACTGGATTAATTTTTTTAAATAAAATGGACTATTACTCAGCCATAAAGAATTATAAATTACAGACATTTATATCTAAATTGATGCATCTTGAGGCCATACTCATAACTGAAATAAATAGGACACAGATTTGTAAACACCACATCATTTCTCTAGTTTGAGAAACTGAAAGTGCAAATGAGCTCTAAAATGTATGAAATTATTGTGAAGAAAATGCTAAAAGGGAAATGGGAACTGGGTGGAAGCAGGGCAAAGCAAAGAAGAGAAAGAAAAAAATTTGAAGATAAAAAGTAAAAACAGGGACGGACCGGACCCAGCAGCCCCGGGCCCGCCGTGCCGTGAGTCCAGCGGACCGGGGAACTTGCGGCGGACGGAGTGGACCCAGCAGCCCCGGGCCCGCCGTGCCGTGAGCCCAGCGGACCGGGGAACTTGCGGCGGACGGACCGGACCCAGCAGCCCCGGGCCCGCCGTGCCGTGAGTCCAGCGGACCGGGAACTTGCGGCGGACGGACCGGACCCAGCAGCCCCGGGCCCGCCGTGCCATGAGTCCAGAGGACTGGGGAACTTGCGGCGGGCGGACCTGACCGAGCAACTCCGAGCCCACCGTGCCATGCTTCCGGCGAACTGAGTGAGCAGCGCGCGGAACCGGCTGCAGGGTGCAGGCCATTTCCAGTGGACTGAAGGCCGCCCAGCAGCACACTGTATCCCAGAGCTGTGCAGTGAGGAGTCAGACATAGAGGTAACTCATAAGCTCAAAGTATCCAGTATAGAATCTAACAAACGTTTTTTGTCTTATTTACTGTGTTTAATACTGATATTGGCATTTATTGTATTATGGTAACAAACATGATGTGATTGTTCTGCTCAAATACCTACCATGATGTGTCAGGAGTTCTCAAGGAGATTCAAGGAGGACCCCCCAGGAAAGTGCTGCTTCCAAGGGGCCCCAGATAATAGAAAGAGACCTGCAACAAGCATTGTCCTGTCATCAGTCAAAGAAGAGCATTAAAAATGAAGAAAAAGTAGAAATGAGAAAATACACAAAAAACCAGACACAAAGATCACCACCACAGGGAAATTCAGAGAAAAGGGAAATAGGGCAAACTGAAACTCAAACACCAGGACTCTTGGAGATGGTAACTAAAGCAGATCTAGTAAAATGGAAAACAGAACTCATCTCTGAGATCAAAACAGAGATACTGTCCTCAGTGAA
>PVIC010015184.1:0-36243 GCA_004025085.1 Thryonomys swinderianus
TCTTCTTTTTTTCTGGTGGTACCTGAGAGTGATCTCAGGACCTTCACACTGAGCCACATCCCCAGCCCTTTTTATTTTGAGACAAGGTCTCGTTAACTCTCTGATGTACCCATGCCAGGCTTGAATTTGCAGTCTTCTTGCCTCAGCCTCCCAGAGTGCTGGGAATAGAGCCACGTGCTACTGTGCCTGGCCCCTTCTCTGTGCTGCAACCCTTCCTTCAGACTGGTCCAGCTCCTTCAGACCCTGTCCAGCTCATGACAGGTGCAGTTTCATATCACATAGCAGCCTGGCCTAACTTAAAAGGCCTTTTTGAACCCCAGCTCTGCCACCTCCTCTGTACAGGATTGCAGGCATGTTACCCCCTCTCTGCCTGTGTTTCCTCATCTGTGAGAGGCGGCTGTGAAGATTGAGTGGAGGATGGACCACACTCAGCGCTGAGGCTGGCCACTGTGACTTCTGTGTACTGCTATTGGTGTCCATGCCTGAGGATACAGCTGGCCCAGACATTACCTCAGAGTCTCAGGCACATCGCTGTGAGTATCTTTCTCTGTGCCCCTTCTGGCTCCAGAGTCAGCCGGGCACATGGTGGTTGTGCTCTCCCTGTATTGATGACCTCTGGACTCTAAGTGCCAGTCCTGACCTTTTGCTCAGCTCCAGCACTGCCACTGAACCCGTCTCTGGCCATGGACATTGCTAGGTCTCTGGGTGGGTCTGCCATGGAGCCTGTCCCATGGCTGATGCAGTGCCAATCACTGGTCCATTGAGAGCTTCTGATGGCCAGTTTCTCTTCCCTCTCTTGAATGTTCAAACCACAGCCTTGCATGATTTAGGAGGGAGACCTTCAACTCCAGAACTGGACTGATTCAAATTCAAATCCAAACTACCCAGCTAGCACTGGGCAAGTGAATGAACTATTCTGAGTTTCATAGCACACAAGTTTCATAGCACATAGTCAGCAGGCTCTGTTAGGTAACATTAGATACATTTAGAGCCAGGCATGGTGTCCCACACCTGGAATCCCAGCACTCAGGGGAGGCTGATGCAGGAGGACCACAGGTCTGAACATGGCCTGGGCAACTTAGCGACTTGGCAAGACTCTGCCTCAAACTAAAAAATGAAAAGGCTGGGAAGGTAGTTCAGTGCAAAGGTCCTGGGTTCCACCCCCAGTACTAAAAGAAGTAAAACAAAGTTAGATACACATAAATAATATACACAGAGAATTCAACACAGAGGAAACATTCAGTAAGTATTTTTTTTTCTCTTATTTTAAAACTTGCAGCCATCTATGGAGTCACATGCCTGCAAGCCAAACACCCTGAGAGGCTGAGATAGGAGGACTGCAAGTGTGAACTGAGCAGGGGCCATTTAACAAGACCCTGTCTCAGAGTTAAATAAATAAAAAAGAAGGAACTGAGACTGTAACTCAGTGTGAAGGCCCTTGGTCAAGCCTAGTACTGCACATGTGTGTTAATACACACACACACACACACACACAGAACTGTTTATTCTATTTCCTTTCACTTATGTTTTGAATTTGTTTTCCTGTGACCCTGATATCAGGGCCTTGAAAGTTTTAGATTTCTGGTGGCCTCAACTGTAAGTGAAGCTTGCCTTAGCAAGTTGTCAGCCAGGCAATAACTCAAAATGTTCAAGTTAAGCAAGTGAATTTATATCAGGCCAATTCCAGAATGTGTCAAAGTTGCTTTTACGAAAGCTGGGCTCACATCTTTCCCTCTTCAGCTGCTGTGGACAGACAGGGTGAGCAGTCTTTCCACAGAGCCAGCCCTCAGAGAGCCTGGCTGGCTGACTTTGCTCTGCTTTTCTAAAGTCTTTTATTTATTGATTTATTTTTAGTTTTTTGAGACAAGGTCTCACGAAGTAGTTCAGACTGGCCTTGAACTTACTGCACAGGTTAGGCTGGCCTTGAACTCACAGTGATCCTCCTACCTCAGTTTCCCAAGTACTGGGATTACAGGCCTAAGCCAACACACCTGGCTCCAATTCTAAAGTCTTGCAGCAAATGCAATGGTGGGAAAATGAGTGGTTGTCTATCCCACATGCCTGTGTAGGCCATCAAGTCCAGGTATAAGAAATGGAGTAGGTTCTTGTCTCTCACCCAAAGTAAGTGTGACTTTCCTTATAAAAAGTCAGCTCCCTGGGCCAGAGGGTTAGCTCAGTGGTTCCGGCGCCTGCCTCACAAGTGCAAGGTCCTGAGTTCAATCTCCGGTAACCACATACAATGCTGGGCATGGAGACTCACGCCCACCAGCAATCAATACCACATACCATAGTGCTGGTTGTGGTGTCTCACGCCTGTAATCTCAGCACTCGGGAAGCAGAGACAGGAGGATTGCTGAGTTCGAGGCTTGCCTGGGCTACATAGTGAGCTCAGGGCCAGCCTGAACTACAAAGCGAGACCCTGTCTCAAAAAAAAAGGTCAACTCCCCACTATGGCACATCCAGCTACTGTGTGGGCTGTACTGATACTAAACAAGTGACCAGGCTTAGGGTGGGCTAAGCATGTGGAGGCCCTAGATTCGTTCCACAGCCCCAGTGCATAAATACTATTCACATCCACAGCCAGCATTCACAGGTATCCAGTCATCCTGAGCTCTATCCTGGGAAGCAAGGGCGAGTGGTGACGGGCTGTGGGAGACAGGAGGAGGCAGCTGGAGTGGGGCAGGGCTGGGACGGTCCCTCAGCAGTGCTGCCCTCTGAGTCCATCTGTCCACCCAGGAGTCATGAAGCCTGGTGGAGTGTGTTTCTCTCTCCCTGCCATGGAGATGCAGCCTGGGAGGCTCCTCCGCTCCACTGTCCCAGAGATGGAGGTCAGTGCTCTGCATGCAGCCCGCTCCCTCTGCTCCATGAAGTGCTTTCTGAGAAACAGCAATAAGGAGAAAAAAGAAGACACAGAACTTCATGCAGCGAGATGCCTGAAGTGTAACCTAATCTGGGCCAAGTGTAGCCCACAGGATCCTAAAAATGACACACGTGGGCACCTCCAGCCTCTAATTACGAAGCAAAATGACGTAGCCGGCCACAGCCCAGGCTGGAGACTGCCCAAGACCAGCTCCGTCCATCTCTTGGGGGTGGATGCAGCCCTGCAGCCCTGCAGCCCAGGCGGTCACACCACTGAGTTCCGGTCCAAAGGGCCAGCTGCTTCCTGCTGCCTACCTGCCAGAATCTCATGACTCAGAATGGCCAAAGTACTACAAAACAAAATCAGATCGGAGTCTGACATCACTAGGTATGAGGGGAAATGGTAATTAAAATTTTGCACAGTAAGAGCCAGGCGTGGTGGCTCATGCCTGTAATCCCAGCACTCAGGAGGCAGAGGCAGGAGGATCACTGTGAGTTGGAGCCCAACCTGGACTACATAATGAGTTCAAAGCATTTTAACTATTTGGGAAGACCCTGAGAAAGAAAGAAAGGAAGGAAGGAAGAAAGAAAAAGAAAGAAAGAAAGAAAGTAAGTACGTGAGGGAAAGAAGGAAGGAAGGAAAGAATCAAAGAAAGAAAGAAAGAGAAAAGGAAGGAGGATCTTGAAACAGAAGTTCAAGACTCAGTTCCAGTCCAGTGAAATGCTGTCTGGAAACAAAACTAAATCAGAAAAAAAAAAAAAAACATGCTAGACATCACTACCAACCTTCTAGAATGGCTAAAATTAAAATGTAGAAAAAGACCAAAATGATAGTACCAAAATGCTGAAGAGGATCAAATCAACAACTGAACACTGTAAAATGATAGTCATTCTGGGAGCCGCTGGACAATTACACATACCCTTAGCAACTCCAGACAGTCACACAAAAGTCCATCAGCTGGTAAATGAGTACACAAACTGCCACATCCAAACAAGGAACCATGAACCAAATAGAAAGGAGCAGGCGGAATCACAGAAACATTATGTAAGAGAAAGGAGCCAGGCTCCAAAAGCAGCACACTCTGTGATTCTCTTTACAGGATGTTTAGAAAAAGACACACACAATATGGACAGAGGGCAAACCAGTAGCTGCCCATGGCTGAGCCAGCCCTGTACCACCAAGGATCCACCCAGCCCGGGGGGATTGGCAGTTGTTTTCTGGGGTGCTGGGGATTGAACCCATAGCACTCTACCTCTGAGCTACCTTCTCACACCTTTGGAAGTTGTAGTCTGAGATAGAGGCTTGCAAAGTTGGCCAGGCTAGCCTTGAACTTGCGATCCTCCTTTTTCAGCATCCTGAGTAGCTGAGATTATAAACAAGTGCCTCCTGGCCTAGCTGGATGAGGAAATTTTGTGGGTGATTATACTGATAACTTGATTGTGGTAGTGGCTGTCGTACAATTGTATTAATTCATCCAAACTCTGAAGGTAGCTCAGAGGTAGAGTGCTATGGGTTCAAGGATGAATTTTACTCTATGTGAAGAATATTTAAATAAGCCTGACATTAGGAAAACAAACCTTACCAAAGCTCAAGATGCAGCTTACTGATACAGCCTGGCTTAACATGTGCCAGGTGTTGTGTTCAATGACCCATGTTCCAAAAAACAAAAACAAAAACACCTAAGGTATTGTTTTTATTAAGATACTGCTACCATCCATTTTAATGGGAGCTAAATTATTATTTAATATGTGTCAGTCACTGTATCTACATTTCATATATAATGATTATTTTAAATATGGTTTTAAAAAGGGTGATCAAAATATATGGTGAAAATTTAAATAACGTTATTATAGCAGAAGACACATAGTCATGAATTGCCTTCAAAATGCTCCCCTCATTGTTCTGGCCACTTCCTGAAGCAGGTCCAGAAGTCCTCTTCCTTGAGTGTCTTTACAAGATGCTAGAAATATGGTGATGCTGCTACTGTGTGTCATCCAATGAGAAAAGGCTCATGGAAATATTACAGTGTGGGCTGGGGATTTAGCTCAGTGGTTCCAGCGTCTGCCTTGCAAGTGCAAGGTCCTAAATTTGATCCCTAGTAACCACACACCACAGTGCCAGGTGTGGTGACTCACGCCTGTCATCCCAGCACTTGGGAGGCAGAGGCAGAAAGATTGCTCTGAGTTTGAGGCTCATCTGGGCTACCTAGTGAGCTCAGGGGCAGCCTGAACTACAACGTGAGATCTTGTCTCAAAAAAAAAAAAAGAATTACAATGTGTCCTCATCCTCCCTATTCACATGATCTGGTACTATGTGACTTCTGGCTTTTACCCAAAGTAAAAATAACCATGAGAGTAAATATTTTGAATTTATTCAGGACATCAAGGCATCCAACACAGTGTGGCTAAAGACATGAAAGAATACTTCCAGAATTGCTTTAGAAAGTGGCAAGAATTATGGGATATGTGCTGGAAGCCAGGGAAGCTTTTCTTTTTTTCTTTTGAGACAGTGCCATTCCAGCTAGTCTTGTCTTGCCTCCTGGCGAACCTCCTGCCTCACCCTCCTGAGTGCTAGGATCACAGGTATATGCCACCATAACCAGCTACCAGTGAAGTATTTTGGTGGGATTGATGGCAATCTGTTTTTTACTATAGTAATTTTTAAAATTTTAAACATTCACTGTGTATTTCAACCATATCACATATCTAGTCAAGGTTTCTGAGCCTTAGCACTTTTTGCATCTGAGCCTGTATAGTTTCTTGCTTGGGAGGCTGATCTGTGCATGGTGAGATCTTTGGCTGACAGCAGTGATCCTTCTGTCATCCTGCAGCCCGAGGAAACACACTGAGCTTCCAGCAAGGCTGAACCAAAAAGACCCGTGTGGAAATCCTGAAATCCCAGAAAGCCAGTGGGGCATTGCTAGAGCACTGATCTTAGGGAACATACAGGTATTGGGTGAACCCCCCAAATTAATTAATTCTGCATAAGGCTCACTTACAAGAGATGTATGTACACATGGACATGGAGCCACAGAGATGGAACTGTAATGTTTCATGTTGAATCCCCACATTGTCGTGGGTTATGTCCAGATGTCCCCGCTAAAGTTTCATGCAGGCTTTTTCAAAGGTAGCTAAATCTGGAATGGTAGTTTAAATAAGATAAAGAGAGCGGAAAGATACTGCTACAGCCTTGGTCGCTTTTGCTACCTTCTGGCTGCCATAAACTGGTTCTCCTCCATAATCCCCTCTACCAAGCCATCCAGCCTTGGAGCCAGCTGATTATGGGCAGCTGATTATTAAGTCTCCACAAACTGTGAGCCAAATAAACTCCTTCTCTCTCTAACTTTGGGTGTTGGGTATTTTGTCTCAGCCATGAGAGAAAAGTAACTAAGACAGATTTCAAAGCATATATCTTTCCATCAAAGCACACATCTTTTCCTCTGATACAGTCTTCCATGACTGTGCCAGGGCCTTCCTGTCTAGGACATGGGTGGCCTGCACTGTGTTCACTTGTAGCAAGTCTTCTTCATCTTTCTGCAAACAATAAGAAGCTATCAAGGATGGTGAACACAGCAGGTCATAAAACTGGGTGGTTGTGTGGTTTTTCTCCCCAACAATGTTCAACCATGAAGTGGTAGGATCAACCCTTCTCTGTTCTTTATTCAACAATCACTGTATATTTAGCAGTTTCTGTAAGCAAATCATGCAGTGATACTAGCTGCCAGTCACTGGGAGCTACTGTGTGCCTTGTAGTCAGCAATATTCATCTCTCTGAATCATGACAGGAGCAATCTGATCTATTACCACACACAACTGTTCACTCAAAAGTACCACCTAAACATTAGAGTTAACAACTATAAAACCTGTAGAAGAAAAAATTTGTAATTTTAGACTAAACAATGGTTTCTTAGATAGGACACCTAACCATATGCATTTAAACTATGTAAATTAGACTTTTAAAATAAGTTTTTGGCCAGCCAAGGAGGCACACACCACAGGGTGATGTAGAAGGATTGCTGTAAATTCAAGGCCAACCTGGACTATATGCCGTTATCTCAGCACTTGGGAGGCTGAGGCAGGAAAAATCATTGAGTTTGAGGCTAGTCTGGGCTACAATAGTGAGTTCTAAACCAACCTGAATTACCAAGTGAGATCCTACCTCAAAAGAAAAACCAAACAACCAAACAAAAAATGCAATGAAAATGTAATAATGAAAGTTCCTTTTGACAGCTCCAAAATCATAGCAGTCTGGTGTAGGCCACTGATCCTTTCTCTATGCAATTTGTGTCTGTACCTGTGCATGTATATGTGTGCATGTCACAGTTTGAACGTGACTTTCAAAATTCACATATTGGAAACTTAATATACACGGGTACAGTGTTGACAGAAGGACCCTATTCCTTTCCTCTTATGTTTAGAATTCATTTCAAGGCTTCTCATATGCTAGACAAGCATTTTGCCCCATAGCTCCACTCCCAGCTCTTCTACTTTATTTAATTTTGTTTTATTCCATTGTATCCTATGCTAGTTTATATGGCAGGGTCTTGTTACATTGCCCAGGCTTGATTCAAACTCAACATCCTTCTGCCTTGTCTTCTACTCATGTGCCACCATACCCAGTGAGATTGGATCTTTAAAAGGTCATTAGATCATTCTCCCCTCAGAATGGATTAAGGTCATTAATGGTGTTCATGGGAATGAGTCTTTGTTGTTTTGTTTTATTTGGTTTTTGAGACCAGATTTCACTGTGTAGTCCAAGCTGGCCTCATACAGAATCCATTTAGTCCAAGCTGGCCTCATACAGAATCCTCCCATTTCAGCCTCCTGAATGCTAGGGTTACAGGCATGTGCCACAGTGCCCAACCAGGAATAGGCTCCCTATAGAAGGTTGTGTCACCTCTCCTCTGTTGCATGCACACCTACACTCTTACCCTTTTGCCTTTTTTGAGGCAGAATGTTAGGGCATGGCCAACTGTCTGGGCAAGTGGGCGTGACCTGCCACTCAGGGAGAGCCAGGAAGCATGCACAAAAAAAGTTTCCAAGGGCTGCATCTAGGACCAGTCAGAAACCATCTTCAGTTCTGGTGCAGATTCAGGCAGGTTTTTGATAGGTCAGCCTAGATCCAATGTCGAAACAGGGGATACAAAAGATGGTGCTCATAACCTCAGGACCACTGTGCCCTCTTCCTTTCAGTGGCCACCCTCACTCTGCAATGTTCCTTTTTTCCTACCTGCAAAACAATGTAAATGCTCACTAGTCTTTTCACTTGGTTTGTCCGATTCCTTGTGTAGGACAACAAAAACCTGGAAAGAATCTCTAGGGGATTTTATAGTACCCCAGAACCCTGACAATGTTTTTGGCAAAGCCAGCCTGGGGACAGGGCCCTTTGTGCACAGTTTTGTTTCTTTCTTTCTCTCTGAGATCTGTGAGCTCTGGCCCAGAGGAGATCACTGGGTTGGGATGTATCCATGTCAGCAGAGTGGTCACCACCTGGCCCTGAGCTGTGCCTTCTGGGCTGGAGCCCAGATCTCTCTCACCACTGCCACATCTCCTGGGGTGAGTCCTGCTGAGGCCAGCTGCATATGTAGAGTTGCTAACCTGGGACACGTGTCCAGATGGCAACCCATAGGACACTCCACATAAGGACCCACAGGTTACTAACCCAGTCACAGAATGGACTTGTGCACAGGTTCAATGTAGCCAAACAAGGATTTAGTATAACTTGTTGCTCCCACATTTTTTCCTCTTATACTTTTTCAGCTTTCTAATACTCTTTTGGGGGGGTCTTTTTGTGCTCAGTCTCATCTATGCTTTCCCCCTCAGTGGCCTTTTATCTCTCCATATCCTAAGTGAGGGCCTTGTTTCTCATGATCTCAGGGATCCATTCCAGTCCACCTTTTGCCATGTTTGTCACCAATTTTGATTCATCGTGTAGGTTGGTGACATGTGTGTTCACCATTTTCTTTTTCTACTGACCTCATGAACACCAGGAAATCTTACCCTTACAGATAAGAGCTAAAGACTCTTTTTTTAGAGAACATGTGGGCCTTCTTCCTTTTTCTCCTCTAACCCAGGTTAGATCTTCTCCCTATTCCTTTTAACAGAAATCCAGGTAATTGAAAAACTGTGCCAGGCATGGTGGAATACATCTGTTATCTCTTGGGAGACTGAGGCAGGAGGATCACCATGAGTTTGAGGCAAACATGGGCTACATAGTGATTTTGAGACACTGTGTCAAATAAATACATAAACAGATGAATAAATAAACCAACAACATGCCTGAGCAAAAAAGGGAACAGCCAGTAAAGGTAAACTCAACAGACTTTGACCATACAAAAGTACAGCTGGAGTCAATAGATAACAGACCCTATCCTTGTACTTAGAACTTTCTAAGCTTTTCTCTTTTTCTCTTACATGCTAAAAAAGAGAGGCTTTTTATTTCTATTGTTTTAAAGTGATTATCTAAGTTTTTATTATCTAGACAAATGGGAGGGAAACTATTTCTGAAGTGACCACTTGGAGCCCTGAGGTCTCTCCATCTGGTCTTTGAGGCATTACAGTGGTTGCAGGATACAGAGGCCTAAGGACTGGCACCTGGCGCCTGCTCCTGCAGACACGTGATGGTGCTATCTGGTCTCCCCGAGGATGCTCCGGGGACTCCAGGTGTCTGCCTCTTTCTGGGGGCTTCCCTCTGAAGCACCCCATCCTAGTCCTCCCTTTCTCTCTTTCCAAAGGCCCTGTGCATATAGTTAGTGGGAGCCAAGGGCCTCCACCCTTGTCTTTACCAACTTACCTTCTTTTGCAATATTGTTTGGGTCCAGCACTTCGAAGCTGTGAGAGATGGGTACAGAGTGGCAGTCTAAATTACACTACTATTCTTCAGTTAGATCTTTTTTGCAAAAGGCAAGGAAAGTGGTGTGAAATCTTTTAAGTTCAGGCATTTTTGGCTCTTAATCTTTGGAAGGGCCCAGGAACTATGGTACTCAAACAGGCCTCCCAGAAAGAGGAAATTGACACTATTGATGATCCCATCCTCAGGTGCCCACCTGTGTCTCAGGGCCTCTCCTGCCTATTTACTGAAAACAACCACGCTAGGAGGTCCCCTGAAACCCTTCCTGGTAATCCCAGGCCAGAGGTCAGTACCCTCCTTGTACCTTCAGGCAGCTTTAGCCCCTCAGGACATAATCAGAGTGGACTTTTCTACTCTCCTAATTCCCAGCTCATCCTGCCCAGGCAGCAGAGGGTCTACTCAAATCCAGGTTCCTTTTCCAGTGGCAGATACCCAACAACGCGAAGAATAGTTAGGCCATTTTCTGAAGATGCTGGTAGGCTTGCAGATGGGCCCCAAGCCCCCAAGACGCAGTCACGGGACATGGCTTTTTCTGCGTTCAACAATTGGGATCTAGATTAGGATCAAAGGAGGAGGGTCGAGAAAAACAACAGCCCAGAATTATGGCAATAACAATTGGCAATGCTTTAAGCACACCCAAGCCATCAGAGGGAAAACCCAAGGCCAAGAAGGTTTCCCTGAGTCCCTGCTCTAAATGCAAGGAAACAGGACACTGGGGACACAGATGTACCAGCCACTGCCCAGGTCCTGCTCCATATGTCAGGTGACCAATGTGCCTGATTCATGGCACTGGAGGACCGAATGTCTCCATTCCCAGAGGAGCTGGCCAGCCAAAACCCTCCCTCCTGCCCTGATGAAAAGGACCAAAAGGGGCCCAGAACCTGCAATGCCCATGTCCACAGACATTCCATCTCTTGTGAGGAATCCTAGGTGACCCTGGGCATCATAGGTAAGCAATTTCAACTCCTTACTGATACCAAAGTGACTTAGTCCATTTTAACTTCCTTCTCTGGAAAACTCTCATCTAGATCTAGAGCCACACTGGGAGTCAAGAAGCTCCTCTATGACAAGTTAATGAAAAGGTCAAAGGTTCAACCATGAATTTGTAATTGTCCCACGATGTCCTACTCCCTTACTAGGAAGAGATTTACCAATAAAACTTGGAACAAGTCTCTAATTCTGGCAAAGACCAATGTAGATTTTACCTGCTAGGACTATGCCAGGCCACGCTTCCAGATACCCCTGAGGTTACCATAAAGAAAGACTTGTGCTCTTCTTAATCCTACTTCAGTGATACCTGTAGGCTCAGAGGTCAGCGATTCTCATGAACAGGCCTATGCCACCAGACAGGACATCATGTGCTTTCAAGCCAAACATGTCCTTCTGGTGCCATATGCCCAAGCAGACAGCATAAATGGGTAGGGATTTCTGTACTGGGATTTCTATCCCTTTTTTTTTGAAATAGGGTTTCACTTTGTAGTTCAGTCTGGCCCTGCACTCACTATGTAACCCAGGCTAGCCTCAAACTCACAGCAATCCTCCTGCCTCTGCTCCCTCAGTGCTGAGATTATAGGCATGAGCCACGATGCCCAGCATTGTGGTGTGTGCTTACCAGGGATCGAACACAGGACCTGTACTTGTCAGGCAGACACCAGAACTGCTGAGCTAAATCCCTGGCCCAGAGACTAACGTAGCTAATCTTGCTAAGGCTATAGATCTCAGGCTTTTGATAGTCTATCTAATGCTCTCTTTAATATGCTTTCTCATCCATGGGAAGCATGGTAATAAAGCTCTATGTTCTGATTGCTGGACCTGACATAGTCCATCTTTTCAGACACACCAGGAAATATTCTTCATTGCCTCTTCTTGTATTTGGGCTCTGCCTCCTCAGCCTAATAGTAAAGTTTATCCATTTAGGGCTTCAGATGGCAGTCCAGACTACAGCCCATGACTCTCCTGACAAATTCGCCAAGCTTTCCCCATTGAACTGGGAGCTCAACAGTTCTTCACATATGCATGAGTCCTTTCTTATTGATTTCTTTTTTATAATACTTTTATAGACATTTTCACATACATAGTTCATTTAGATTTTCTTATTGATTTCTAAGAAGTGTTTTGTTTTTGTTAACCCTGCTGGTAAACCTCAACGCCCCAGGGTAGCTAGAAGTAACTGTGTGAAGACAGAGACTCCATGCCCTCAACAATCCATAGAGAATCCTGGGATTCCCCTGCTGGGAATATACACAAAAAATTACAAGATTCCTATCACAGTGACATATGTGCACCCATGCTTATAGCAGCTTAGTTTGTGATAGTTAAACCTTTGAAACAATTCAAATGCCCATCAACTCTAGACTAGATAAAGAAGATGTGGGGATTTTTTTTTTTTGAGACAGAGTCTCACTTTGTAGTTCAGGCTGGCTCTGAGCTCATTATGTAGCCTAGGCAAGCTTTGAACTCAGCAATCCTCCTGTCTCTGCCTCCCGAGTGCTAGGATTACAGGTGTGAGCCACCACGCCCGGCAATGTGGGGATTTTTTATAAAATGGAGTATTACTCTGCCATAAAGAATGATGAGGTTGAGTCATTTATACTTAAATGGGTGTAACTTAAGGACATACTCATAAGTGAAATAAATAAGTCACAGATGTGTAAATATGCTATTTTTTCTCTGGTATGAAAAACTGAAATTGTAAATGTGTTCTAGAATGCATGATCAATATTGTGAAATAGTAAATATTCAAAGGGAAATGGGGTTTAGGGGTAAATAATGAGGGGAAAGAAAAAATTGATGATTAAAAATCAGTATATTGGGGTGTATATAGGGGTGAGGAGTATATGGGGTGAGGGATTGTAGGATGGTAGGGTAAGGAGAAAAATGAGAACTAAGTCATATCATATACTGGTACAAATTCTCAATGTGGAGTGCAATTGTGATGTATGTATATATAATGTGCCAATAAATCAAATTTAAAAAAGAAGAATCATGGGGATTTGTGTCTCAGGGAGAAAGGAGATTAGGGCATGGCAAATAGACATGACCTTACAATCACAGAGTTCTAGAACACATGCAAAGATCACTGCTCCCAAGGTCTGCACCTGTGACCAATCAGAAACTTTTACCTTCAGTTCTTCTGACCTGAGATCAAGCAGGTTTTTGATAGGGTGGCCTAAATCTGATACCTCCATGTGGGATACAGAAGACAGTGAATATCCACCTCAAGGTTGCCGTGCCCTCGCCCCTGCAGTGGCCCACCCTCACTCTACACAGCACACTTCTTTTCCTACTTTTATTGAATGTGTGCTGGGTGTGGAGGTGCACACCTGTAATCCCAGCATTTGGGAGGCTGAGGCAGGAGGATCACTGCAAGTCTGAGACCCTCCTGGACTACATAGTGAGACTCTGCTTCAAAAAAATAAATAAATACAACCTCACTACTTTTTTCACTTGTTTTATCCAATTCTTTGTTCAGGACAAGAACCTGGAAAGACTCTAAACCACTGGTGGCAAACTATAAGATGTGTGTTGTTTCTCTTTTAAGACAATAGATGTTAATGTGTGGGTTGTTTTTTCTTTTTTCCTTTTTAATTTTTAATTTTAATTTTAATTTTTGGGGGGGAGTTGTTTTATGTAAACCAAAGCCTCAGTCTTCAGGTTGGCACTTTGGGATAAATTGGTGGGTTTTGGGTTTTGGTTTGGGTGTTCATCTTTGAAAATCTTGCTGTCACTGGTCTAAGAGAGTCTACAGTACCTCAGAGCCCCAGTAGCAAGATGACACAGACTTTGTGGGTGTGTTTGGCAGGCACAGGACCTTGTCATTCTTGAGCCTCCAAAACTGTGAGAAATAAACCTTGGTTCTTTATAAATGTTCAAACCTAGGTTCTTTATAAATGACCCACTCGGGTATTTTGCCACAGCAGCACGAGGTGGCTGAAATTGTGCTTATAACATAAATTATAAGCAGAGTGATTATAACATAAATCACTCTGCATCTGCTATCCTACATCTTTCTATGCTTATTTTGCAGTTTACGAGAAATCATTACCTATAGAAAAATAGGCAGACAATAAAAGAAAAGATAATCAGAAAAAGAGAGAGAATGAGGAGTTCCTTCTCATTTCATAGTGCAACTATATCATAATTTAGGTAACATTTCCCCTTGTCTGAGTGTACATTGCTATATAACAAGAACAGGTTCTAGCTACTCAGGAACACGAGGCAGAATGATGGAAAGTTGATCTCTACCCACAGAAAAAGTATGTAGTATAGTAAATATGGTCTTTGACCCAGCTTCCTGACACAAAGCTCCTAAAACCCTTAAAATTTCCTGAGTGATAGGAATGCTTTTTGTTATAATAAACATCTATTTTTATCACACCTGCGTTGAGCTGGAAATGCAGCCTAGCACCACCGTGCCTGCCCAGCAACCGCAAGGTCCTGAGTTCAATCCCTGGTACTGGAAAAAAAAAAAAAACCCTGTTTTGGCTCACGCCTGTAATCCCAGCACCTGGGAGGCAGAGACAGGAAGATTGCTGAGTTCCAGGCTTGCCTGGGCTACATAGTGAGCTCAGAGCCAGCCTGACTACAAAGCGAGACCCTGTCTCAAAAAAAAAAAATCTGTTTATACCTAAGTCAGTACTAATGAGTAACCGCCCCCCCCATCCACTCCTGCCAAAGAGACTCCAATGGAGCGGGTCACCAGAAGGAACAAGTCGTTATGCCATTATTTCTGTGAAAATAAGACTGGGTCTTATATTAATCTTTGTTCCAAAAGACATTATAGGGGTTATTTTCAGGGGCTGCCTTATTTTTTTCATGTACAGCCCTCTACATCTATGCATTTATTCATATACAGACACCTACATTTATTCAAAGACATTCATCTTCTGTCATCTTCTGGAACATTGCTAGAACTCTCCAAACTGCGAATTCCAGCTCACATTCCTTGTGACTCCACTTCCTATAGAGCTATTGGCCCCAACACCTTCCCTGGAAGAAAGAAAGCCTCTCTAATAAATGCTGCTGAAAAAACTGGCTTTCCACATGCAAAAGATGAAAAACAGACCTTATCTCTCAGCATGCACTAAACTGAAATCAAAATGGATCCAAGATCTAAATATTAAAACAGAAACCCTAAATCTACTGGAAGATAAAATAGGTATAACTCTGTTTCTTTTTCTTTTTTTGAGACAGGGTCTCACTTTGTAGTTCAGGCTGGCCCTGAGTGCACCTATGTAGCCCAGGCAAGCCTTGAACTCAGAGCAACCCTCCTGCCTCTGCCTCCTGAGTACTGGGATTATACATGTGAGCCACCATACCCAGCATTGTGGTATGTGGTACTGGGGGTCAAACTCAGGACTTTGAGCTTCCAAGGTAGATGCTGGAACCACTGAGCTTTTAAAATCCCTGGCTAAGAATAGGTATGCCTCTTGAAAACATAGACGTAGGCAAAGATTTCATAAACAAAAGCCTGAACACACAGGAAGTATCACAAAGAATTAACAACTGGGATCTCATTTAAAAAACTTTTGTACATCTAGAAACCACCAATAGAGTGAAGAGACAACCCACGGAGTAGGAAAATTTTTTTCCAGTTGTTTCTCAGACACAGGACTAGTACGTAGAATACATTTAAAAACTCAAAATATCAGACCTCCCAAATTTAAAGACCCAATCCAAAATGGGCATCTGAAATAAACGAACACCTCTCAGATGAAGTAGAAACAGAAAATACATATCTGAAAAAATGTTCACATCACTGGTAATTCATGCAGATGAAAACAACACTGGGATTCCATCTCACCCCAGAAAAGATGGCTGCTATCAAGAAATCAACCACTAACCAATCCTGGTGTAGATGCAAGAAGAAGGGAACCTTTTTCACTGTTGGTAGGAGTAGAGACTAGTGTATCCACTGTGGAAATCAGTATGGAGAGTCCTCAAAAAACTAATACTAGAGGTTCTATTTGATCCAGCTATTCCTTTTCTTGGTATCTTCCCAAAAGAATTAAAACATCACACCACAGTGATATATGCACATCCATGTTTATAGTGGCATGGTCTGTAATAGCTAATTCCTGGAAACGCACTAAATGTCCATCAACTGACAAATGGATAAAGAAGATGTAGGGTTTTTTGCACAATGGAGAACTACTCTGCCATAGAGAAGGATAAATTTGAGAAGTTTCTAGCTAAATGGATGCAGTGTGTGACCATATTCTTGTTTTCTTTGTTTTATTTTATTTGTTTGTGTTTTGAGACAGGTTCTCACTATGTAATCCAAACTGGCCTCAAACTTGTGATCTTCTTGCCTCAGCCTCCCCAGTACTTGGATTACAGGCATGCACCACCTTGTCCGGTGAGACCGTACTCTTACGTGAAATAAATTGGATACACATGTTCAAATACTGCATGCCTTCTCTGATGTGAAAACTAGGAGAGTAAATAAGGACTAAAAATATATATATAGTAGACATTGGGAAACGGAAAGAAAATGTGCCTATGGGAGGGAGTGGAAGAAAGAAAAGAAGGGACAAGAAAAAGAAGGAAAAATAAAAATGAAGTTTTATAAATAAGGAGGAGAAGGGGAGCAGGAAGGAGAGGAGGGAAATGGGGCAAAAAGAAGAACCAAGTTATGTCATGTACAAGCACAAACTCCCTGTGATGCGCGTGATCATTATTTAATCTAAAATGTACCAAGAGGGGGTCACCCACTTTACCCTTCTGTCCCTCTTAGGCAGAAGGTTTCTTTTTCAGAAATCTTCCTAGTCTTAAAAGTAAAATAAAATAAAATGTATCCATAAAGTTAATTTTTAGAAAGAACCACAGGCCCCAGTTTCTCATGTGCAGCGGTAGAGCTCTGCTTCCTGTCCCCTCCGCCTGCTCACGGTGCACCAGCGGCACAGTTATTGGTGGTTTCATCCCGTGACTCCTTTGCCCAAATCATGGCCTCTTTCTTTATTTTCATTTTTGAAAATCACACTCAGGTCCTCACACTTGCCAGGTGGGCACGGCACCACCAAGTTACATCCCCAGTCCCAAATCACAACCTCTTGCAGTCTGGGCTTCACAGAGTTTCCATTAAATCAAGAGTCGATTGCCATGTATGATGGGGGCAGTGAGGGCAGGAGGATGGCCACGAATATGAGTCCAACCAGTCCTACAAAGTGAGCTCAAGGCCACCTTGAACTAATAGCAAAACCCTGCCAGAAAGAAAGAAAGAAGGAAAGAGGGCTAACTGAAGGCTTAAGAGACAGAAACGACAATACAAATGATGACAGTAAAGCATGATGGTCCACACAAAAGCTACCAAAAAATCACAGGCACCCAAATTCAGAAAATGATTCTTTCACATGAGTGCAGTAGGTATTTCCATTACGGCAGATGACACATTGGATGCTGCAGATTCACATTAGACACAATCCAGTGGGCGCATTACTTGCATACTGCATCTGGACTCCAGCTGGTCATCGGCAATAAGTCTGGGGCTCGTCTGTGACAATGGCGTTTACTTCACATCCAAAGGCTCCCGCTTATGCGTTTACAAATACTGAATTGTCATTTATACTATCATTTAAGTATTAATGCCAATAACTTTAATTATATTGCTGCATATATTATTTTTATAATTCAATACATCTGCCCCATCCTGTGTTGCAATGGACCCACTAAATGCAGCCTTCTGGCTGATGATCTAAACTGGGGTATATGGGGGCTAGGGTTAACACCACAGCTTCTTGAAAAATCATGCTAGGCCTTAATTTCTGGTGAGGATTTATTTTGGGGGAAACCCAGTAGGTTTGGGGCATCAAGCTTAACACAATGACCTGGGAGGTGCTGGGGGTTAAGTCTTCAGAGCACTGGGATAGCTAGATTTGATGACATGGGTTGGTGCCTACATCCACAAGACAAGAGGTAGCACACCGAAGTCCATCAGGACGGCAGTTGGACCCTGGAATTCCCCCAGGCTTCACTCCTACAGCTCTTCATCTGGCCCATCCATGTATGTCCTTCACCATGAGTTCCCTGAGCTCTGAGAACCATTTTAACAAATAACCACAGTGAGTAGGGAAATGCAGGTAACTCCAAATTGTAGCTGGTCAGTCAGAGGCCAGAGAGCCAAGGCTGGTGTGGTGGTTCACACCTGTAATCCCACTTGGGAGACTGAGGCAGGAGGATTACTGTGAGTTCAAGTCCAGCCTGGACTACAAGAATTCATTCAATTACTCATTGTACCCTTTCCTATTCAGATCTGGGCCTGGGGCAGAGCTCAGGAGTATAGTATGTGTTTGCTCTCCAGCACCATAAAAAAAATAAACCCTTTTTTTGGAGACAGGGTCTTGCTTTGTAGTTCAGGCTACCCTTGAGCTCACTATGTAGGCAGGCAAACCTCGAACTCAGCAATCCTCCTGCCTCTGCCTCCCAAGTGCTGGGATTACAGGTGTGAGCCACCACACCTGGCACTGTGGTATGTGGTACTGATTGCTGGTGGGCATGAGTCACCACAGCTGGTATTATATGTGGCTACTGGGGATTGAACCAGGGACCTTGGGTTTGCTAGGCAGGCACTAGCACCACTGAGCTAAATCTCTGGTCCAGAAATAAGTCCTTTTTACATGGTATGTGCTCCATAAATTTCTAAGTTTTTACAGACAGAACCTTGCTATGTGCCTGAGCTGTGCTCAAACTCATAATCCTCCTGGCTCATCCTGACAGGTATTAGAGTTACAGGTGTGTGCCACCATGCCTGGTGAGATAAATATTAGTTGATACATGAATGAAATCACCTCCAAACTGTAGCTTTTGAACTTTCTTGAAACTTGACACATGTCACAAAAACATTTTGTGGCCAGGCGTGGTGGCTCATGCCTGTAATCCCAGCACTTGGGAGGCAGAGGCAGGAGGATTGCCAAGTTCGAGACTTGCCTGGGCTACATAGTGAGCTCAGGGCCAGCCTGAACTACAAAGCGAGACCCTTTCTCAAAAAAAAAAAAAAAAAAAAAGAAAAAAAAACATTTTGCACTGTAAACCAGGAAGGACTCACACATGTATGCACAGGCCTCTCTCATGATCTAGTGCAAGGTTCAAAGGCCATTGCATGGATGGCTTGGTTCCCAGCCCATGCTCCTCCTTTGCAAGGTGGTTGCACCTTCCTGAGGTATAGCCTAGTGGTCACTGGGCTGAGCCTAAAGGGGAAGAGAAGGCCCGTTCCTTCTTCTTTTCTCTTAGCATCCCTGTCATGAGTTAAATGGCTTTGCCACATGCTGCTGCCCCATGTGCAGCTTCACTGTGGGCTCTAAAACAGGGCCAAGTAGTCATGGACTGAACCCTCCAAAGCCATGAGCCACAATAAACCTTTCTTTTCTTCTCTTTAGGGTTTTGTTTTGTTTTTTGAGACAAGGTCTTCCTTTGTAGTTCAGGATGGCCCTGAGCCTACTATGTAATCCAGGTAAGCCTCAAACTCAGCAATCTTCCTGCTTCTGCCTCATGAGTGCTGGGATTGCAGGCATGAGCCACCAAGCCTGGCACTGTGGTATGTGGTACTGATGGGTGTGAGTCACCATGCCAGGTATTGTTGTATGTGGTTACCAGATCAGAACAGGGGCCTTGCCCTTGCTAGGCAGGGTCCAGGACCACTGAGCTAAATCTCCGGCCCCTTTTCTTTAGTTTTCTAAGACAAGGTCTTTGTAGTTCAGGCTGGCCCTGAACTCATTATGTACCCCAGACTAACCTTGAATTTATAGCAATCCTCCTGCCTCTGCCTCCTGCGTGCTGGGATTATATGCATGAGCCACCACACCAAGTTTTAAACCTTTTTCTTTTTTTTTTTTTTTTTTTTTTGCTTTTTGGAGACAGGGTCTCACTTTGTAGTTCAGGCTGGCCCTGAGCTCACTATGGTGCCCAGGCAAGCCGCTGCGAACTCAGCAATCCTCCCGTCTCTGCCTCCCGAGTGCTGGGATTACAGGCGTGAGCCACCACGCCCGGCATTATATGTGGAATTGGGGATCGAACTCAGGTCCTTTCGCTTGTGAGGCAGGCGCCGGAACCACTGAGCTAACCCTCCGGCCCACTTAAACCTTTTTCTTTATAAAACGGCTGTCTTAGGTATTTGTTACAATAACAGAAAGCTGACTAACACACACACACCCATATACATACCCACATAGAAGGCATGATGGCATTGTATTATGTATGAAGCTGTTTAGTGTTATTTTGTCTCATTATGTTTCACTGAAAGTAACACCTAGTTAAGGTTGCCAGTTGCAACTTTAAGCTTGATTTCAAAAGACAAATCAAATTTGTCTGCCATAGTCTGAATGGTTCCCCAAAAGTACACGTTGTAAATTTGATTCCCCAGAGGGACAGTGAGAAGGAGCGCCTATGAGGAGGTGTGAGGTCCTAGGGCTCTCCTCTTGTGAATGGATTAACCTCTGTTACTGTGAGAAATTTATTTTCATTTGTTTTAACCACAGTTATTTATTGACAGATTGAACAATACAATTTTAATGGGACAGTAAGGCACAACTGTGGATTATAAGTTTGTTCTACAGCCAAAGGGGAACATAATCTTAGGAATTCAAGTATGCAAACTAAGGAATTTCTGTTCCTAGCAGGTCACTATCAGACAGTTTTTCCCTTGTATATAATTTCTATATTACTTCACTTTGATCACAAAGCCAGACTAATACTTCATGAAGAATTCCTCCCCATACATTCTTATTTACTTCATCCAGCCTGGTCCCTCCTGCTCCCCATGTTTGTTCATCCCTTTGCATTACTATGTTTTAGCAGTTCCTATCCTAGGAATTGTTTCCACATCCTGGACAGCAAGGGGACAAGAAAGCAAGCAGCCAGTCACAGAAAGTCAGCCAAGGCAGAGGCACAGACAAAGGGACTCATGAGGCAGAAGATGGCAGCAGCATGATTCAGTGGGTTGGTGTTGGCAGGCAAGTTGCTCCAGCTCACTTAACGGCCTTAGTGCCAGCAGTACAAAAGCCCTCGTTCCCAAGGGCTTAGCAGTGATCCAGATAGGCGCTAGGAAGGTCATGTAACCAGGCAGCTAAGACAATACATTCAGTGTTTTGGGCTGCATTAGGAGCTGATGATGCTTCCATATTAACAACTGGCAAGTATAAAATTCATAAGGAACTTTGTGCAGAACTTCAGAACACTGAGGCTATCTTTAATTCTCTTCGACCAGGATAAGTTAGGCACTTCTGCGACACTAGTCACTCTACCTGGAAATGTAAAGAGAGAGACGACCAATATCATCACATTGAGGCATCCACCACGCTGCAGTGTGAGTGCAGGAGGTGCTAGAGCGCTCTAAGTTTCCTTGCTCAGAGCCTTGAGAAGGTCCTGGGACCAGGCCAGGGATTTAGATCAGTGGTTCCAGTGCCTGCCTTGCAAGCACAAGGTCACAAGTTTGATCCTTGGTATGGGGGGGGAGGGAGAGAGAGAGAGAAGTTTTGGCACCTGTCTGCACAGCCATTCTAGTGGTGACAATGACCCAAAACCAAGCAGACCTGCAGAACTGTGACTATTTCTGAATAGTCAGCACAGCACTTAGCAGAGAAGACATTGAGATGAGAAAGCTGAGACTGAGAACCCAGAGGTCGAGTCACCTGGGCAACCCACCAAGGCGGACTTCCAAGGACATTTCCACCCCGCAGCCTTTTGCTGACAAACAGTGCGAGAGACCAAAGAGAGTCACACTCTTCCAGGAGCAGTGTTGGTTCTGAAAGGCTCCTAGAATGGCAGCATCCCGGGGACCCATTACAGAGGGAAGGTAGATAAAAACTGCCAGAGCACTCAACCATCCTGCCAGGTCAGAAACAGTTTTTAACGGGCATAGCTTGGGACACCAGGCAGAGCTGGGAAACTGTGAGGCTCAGTAGGATGGCAGGCTGGGTGACAGGGAAAGAGAAAGCCAAGGGTGCACATGAAGACCCAGGAGAATCCCCACACCTTGCTGCAAGGAGCAGCACAGCTACACCTCCACCAGCCAGAGTTTTGCTGGCCTGTTTGGGACATGACTCCCTCTCACTTTCTCAGTCTGGATGGATGTGTGGTGTTTTGCAGTATAAGAGGGAAAGATGGTGCTGAGAAATAAAGAGGGGGTGGACAGCTCCTGAACAGAAAGAGACCAGGTGTACCCCTATGGAAAGCAGATTTCTCTACACAGGGCTGGTCTGGATGGGTGGAGGTTTGAGGTCATCATGCAACAGCAGAGGTACTTTGGGAGAAGGAGCGTGGTGGGGTGCAAGGAGGGTGGGTAGACAGGAGGATTCTTGAATTCCAATTCTTAAACACTGGACAGCATGGAAGGTTTTGGTCTGTGTCCTTCAGTGAAGAAATCTGGGGCTGGGTATTTAGTTCCAGCATCTACCTCGGAAGCACAAGATCCCGAGTTTGATCCCCAGCACTACATACCACAATGCTGGGCATGGTGGCTCATTACCTGTAATCCCAGCCCTCGGGAGGCAGAGGCAGGAGGATTGCTGAGTTCGAGGCTTGCCTGGGCTACATAGTGAGCTCAGGGCCAGCCTGAACTACAAAGCGAGACCCTGTCTCAAAAAAAAAAAAAAAAAAAAAAAAAAAAAAAAAAAAAAGGAAAGGAAAGAAATCAGAGCTTTGTTTCTGTTCTACATCTACCTTCTCCAAACCTTAACAAACTCTGTGAAAGATGCACCGCTGTCCCCATCCTGGGCAGCTTCCTGGGTGGTCCTGTCTGCAGTGCTGTCCATCTGCTCATGTACATTTGCACCAGACATCATGCAGAGCATCTGTAACAGGAAGTTTCAGTTCATAGTGGGCTGCCATTCTCATTTTTTCCCATTCCCCTTCCCTCCCTACAAACATCAGTTATTTAAAGTCTCCAATTATTCCAAATACTAAATTCCTCTAGTTGCCTGATAGTAGAACCATTCCAGAAAATAAAATGTTTAAGATTTACTTTTTGTGGTACTGTGAATTGAATCCATGGCTTTCACCCCAATCTTCATCCTAGCCCATATTTTTAAGACAGGAACTCACTAAGTTGAGTTCTTGGGCTACTTTCAAATTTTAGATCTTCCTGCCTCAACTACCCAGAGAACTGGGATTATAGAAAAGAGTCACCATTCCTGGCATTTAATATTTACTTTATAGTACTGAAAGAGTAAAAGAAACAGGAAAGATGTATATTTGCTGTTTCTTCCTCTATAGACCCTCTGTAACAGAGGGCCACTGTGGAGGTCCTTAGTTACAGCTTGTGTCTACATGTCCCCCCAAAGCTGGGACTTTTAAAAGGTGGCTGGATCTAGAGTATGTGATGCAGCAATGAAGGATGTAAAGATAGGATTGATTGGGCCAGGGATTTAGCTCAGTGGTTCTGGAGTCTGCCTCGCAAGCACAAGGTCCCAAGTTTGATCCCTCGTATCACATTTCACAGTGCTGGGCATGGTGGCTCATGCCTGTAATCCCAGCACTCGGAAAGGCAGAGGCAGGAGGACTGTTGAGTTTGAGGCTTGCCTGGGCTCCATAGTAAGCTCAGGGCCAGCCTGAACTAACAAAAGTGAGACCTTGTCTTAAAAAAAAAAAAAAAAAGATGAGTTTGGTATGATGCCAGAATTAAGGATGCCCCAAAATGAGTGTGAGTGCTATATAAGGAGTAGAAAGAGGATTGCTTGTCTTTCATGGCTTCCTACTTCTTCACTGCTTTTGGCCCACTGTTTTTCTTCTGTAATGAGAAACCCATGCCACACTGCCTTGGAGTCAGCCAACCGTGAACTGAAATCTCTACAAACTGTGAGCTAAATAAACCTTTCTTTCTTTAACATTAGTTATGAGGTATTTTGTCTCAACAATAAAAGTAACTAATACACTATCATTCTATAAACCACTCTCTCCTGGTTTCAAATTTTTATTTCCTCTTCAACCCTCCTTGAAGGGTTCTTCTGCAATCATTTAAAATTGGTGTGTGTATAAGTATGTGTGTGTGTGCTGGAAAAGAGTTACTTCAAAGCTTATACATTTTTAAATAATCATGAGATATGCTTCTCCCATTCCTTGCTGCATGAGAGATTTGTTTTATTTTTGTTTGAGACGGGTCTCACAGGCTGGCTCTGAACTCTTGGCAATCTTCCTACCTTAGTCTTTTGAGTGCTGGGATTATAGGTGTGCACCACTACACCTGGGTGAACTAGGGATTAAACTCAGGTGCTTGTGCATCTTAAACAAGTGCTCTACTACTGAGCTATACTCCCAGTCTTTAAAAATTTTTTAAAAAAAGTTTTGAGATAGGATCTTGCTAAATTGCCCAGGCTTGCCTTAGACTTGCAACCCTATTGCCTCAACATCCCAAGTAGCTGGGATTACAGACATAATGCACTAGGCTAAATTGTACTCTTAATGTGAAATACAGTCCTACAAAACATTTGAAATTTGTACAGAACTTCACCTGTGGGTTTTAAGATACACAAACAGGGTGGAGTGTGTGTCAGAATGATGTGCAGTGTGTCCCTTGCATCTGCATGGAAACCCAAGGACACCTGACACCCTTGGCATATCATGTTGACACTATCCCACCTTCTGTATGTCTCTCCAACAAGAATTTCTCAGGAACTTAGTCCTAGTCTTCCTTGAAACTTTGCACTTGAGTTTTTGCATTTTTATTGGTCAGATTTTGTAGTGAACCAGGCAGCACATCCTCTATCACTGAGCCAATCCCCAACCAGCTCTTGTGTTTGTAGCTACATAATCCTTTTTAGAAAAGTATAAAATCATTGCTTTTAATGAAAACTCAGTTAGTGAATAACATGGTAAAATTACCTCATACTTCCTTCTTGTGCTTTGTCTCCTTGAAATATCCCTAAATGTAGTTATCTCATAGCTGATGGGTGTTCGTGCAACTTGGAGTCCTTGTTTTTAAAATAAGGCCTCACTATGTATCCCAGGCAATCCTTCTTTCTCAGCCTACCAAATGCTGGGATTACAAATGTATGCTACCAAGCCTGGTTTTTTTCTTCTATGCCTTTGTGCTTTGTGGTGCTTTCCATAGTCTATCTCTCTCCCTCCTTCCCTCCCTTTATCCCTCTCTCCCTCTTTCTCTTTTGTACTGGGGATCAAACTCAGGACCTTGTATTTGTGAGGCAGGCACCAGAACCACTGAGCTAAATCCTTGGTCTTTTTCATATTGTCCTGCACATGAGTTTTTAGTAAATGCTTAAACTGAACATTTGCAAATAAGGTGATTGCTTTCTGGAAAACATTCTTCTGGTCTGTGTTGATTTACACAATTAAGTACAAAGTAATTTTTTTTCTTTTTACTTTGTAGTACTAGGATTGAATGGGTGGCCTTCGTGTGGATTAACTAATGGTCAACTTGGAACGCCTAGCTGAACTGAATCAGAGTGGTTTGGGTGTGAAAGACCACATGAGGATTGCTGCAAATGGCATAAAGAGACCTGGAAGGGAAAATTGTGAGATGTGGATTTTCTAGGAGAAGCTTACTGTGGCTGGTTTTCCTGGTGCAAACTTGACAGCTCTCCTTGGAAGAGGAGCTCAGGGCCTCACTTTTCTTGGGAATGGGTGCTGATCTCAGGGGAGCTCTGATCTCCACTGTGAGCATCACTTCCTGGCTCCAATGCAGATCTCTCAGCCTGGTGGCGCAGCTCCTTCACCTCACTGGCTTCCACCATTGGCCTCTGGATCATCCTGGTGTAGAGCCTCAATATGGACAAGCATGAGATGGTGCTGTAGGATCCAGGCCCTCAGCTGGCCTCCTTGAGCCTCTCGTGTGCAGTTAGATCTCTTGCACTCCCCTCCATTTGATTTTGGGGGTGACTATTATAAAACAATCCTATAAATTATGTGCCCTGTATTAGACTTATTTCCCTTGCAAAACCCCTGACTATAACAGTCTTACACTGAGCTGTGTTCTCAACTCTTTTTTTTTTTTTTTTTTTGAGACAGGGTCTCGCTTTGTAGTTCAGGCTGGCACTGAGCTCACTGTGTAGCCCAGGCAAGCCTTGAACTCAGCAATCCTCCTGTCTCTGCCTCCCGAGTGCTGGGATTACAGGCGTGAACCACCACACCCGGCACTCTCAACCCTTTTTTATTTTTTATTTTGAGTCTGAGTCTCTCATGAAGTTGCCCAGGCTGGGTTTGAGTTTGGAATCCTTCTGTCTCCACCTTGCCAGAATGCTGGGATTCCACAAGTGCCACCTCCCCTGGCTAGCATAGTTTTAATACACTTTGGTTAGTCTAGAGTTACGATTTTTTTCTTTTCTTCTTTTTTCTTTCTTTCCTTTTCTTTTTTTGAGGTGCTGGGTATGGAACCCAAAACTTTGTGGAATACCGGCTAGAATTTTACCTCTGCATTACCTTCCCTGCCCTTGACCGGCTTTTTAATTCAAATTATATGAAAATAGAAAAGATAATAAAGAAAAATTTTGTTTTGCATAATTTCACACTATGTTGGCCACAAGCAAATGTGCCGAATCTTTTTGCTTCTGTTTCTTTGAGGCAATCTTTTTTTGTTTTTTTGTTTTTTTTTAGACAGGGTCTCGCTTTGCAGTTCAGGCTGGCCCTGAGCTCACTATGTAGCCCAGGCAAGCCTCGAACTCAGCAATCCTCCTGTCTCCGCCTCCCGAGTTCTGGGATTACAGTCGTGAGCCACCATGCCTGGCATTGTGGTATGTGGTATTGATTGCTGGTGGGCGTGAGTCACCACGCCCAGCATTGTATGTGGTTACCGGATCGAACTCAGGACCTTGCATTTACAAGGCAGGCAGGCGCCGGAACCTCTGAGTTAAATCTCCAGCCCCGAGGCAATCTTTTTTTATATAGTCCAGGATGGCCTTGAACTTGCTGTATAGCCCAGGGTGGCCTTGAATTTATCATTCTGTTGCATCAGCCTCCCAGAGCTCTGGGATTATAGGTATGTGTTATCCTTCTACAAATTCACCCCCCCCCCACTCTGGTATGGAGTCTCACCAGATTTCCCATGTTGGCCTTGAACTCTGTGGTTCAAGCAGCTGTCCTGAGTAACTGGAACTACCTGGACAAACACCACCAACACTCTTGTCTTAAATATGGGAAATCTTGAAAATTTTAGATTGACAAAAAAATTTTATTTGCCATTATTTCTATTTTGTAGAAACCCTCAGTTTTAACTTATAAAGGAGCAGTCAATTTGTCTTCATTCATTGAGAAAAAAGACACAGATACTCCATTGCTATTTGCTAAGTAGAAAGTAGAAACCATTGTTACAATGGACTACTTTTTATCAGCCTTATCAAATTTTGCTCTTTTGTTTTCGAGACATTTCAAGATGTTCCTCAGGGTGGCCTCAGACTCACGCAATACTCCTGCCTCAGTCCCCTGGGTGGTGGAATTACAGATGTGTACCACCATGCCTGGCAGCTTTATCAGATGTTTAGGCAAACATCTTGCTCAGAAATAAATTCTCTGAGTACTTTTACAAATTTTTTTCTGACAGCTTAATGGCTTATTTTTCCCCCAGCTCTATTTAGTTATCCTATATCCTGTTTTTTTTTTATTGGCTATGAGAAACGTGTTTAGGATGTTTTGACCCCAAATCATGTCTTCCATATTCTTTTTTTTTTTTTTTTTTTTTTTTTTTTTTTTTTTTTTTTTTTTTTTTTTTTTTTTTTTGCTTTTTTGGAGACAGGGTCTTGCTTTGTAGTTCAGGCTGGCCCTGAGCTCACTATGGTGCCCAGGCAAGCCGCCGCGAACTCAGGAATCCTCCTGTCTCTGCCTCCCGAGTGCTGGGATGACAGGCATGAGCCACCACGCTCGGCACTGTGGTATGCGGTGTTGATTGTTGGTGGGCGTGTCTCCACGCCCAGCATTATATGTGGTTACTGGGGATTGAACTCAGGACCTTGCGCTTGCGAGGCAGGCACTGGAACCACTGAGCTAACCCTCCGGCCCCCTCTTTCTTTTGTTTTTGAATGCTTGCGCATTTCTATGCTTATTCCCACCCCACTACTTACAGAAATTATTTTTCTATGAATTTATCAATTGTATTTTTAGGAAATTTGGTTCAGCACCATCTTTATGCTCTTTGTAATAGTAATAAGAACAATAATATCACCGAGTATGGTGGCACAGGCACTAGCACTCTGGGAGGCTGAGGCAGGAGGAGTACAAGTTCAAGCCCAGTATGGGGAATTTAGTGATCTAAAAGCAACCTGTCTTAAAATTTAAAAAGAAGGTCCCAAGACTCCAGTCCACAGAAGCATCAGTACCTTACATAAAATAGCATAGTATTTAGGCATTCTCCCATACACTTTAATCAACTGTATTTCTCATCATACCTAATACAATGTAAATGCTATGCACAAAACTATTATATATTATTGTTTAGGGAGTATGACTGGGAAAAAGGTCTATGCTTGTTTAGCACAGACATAATTGCTTTGTAGTTCAGGCTGGCCCTGAGCTCACTATGTAACCCAGGCAAGCCTCGAACTCAGCAATCCTCCTGCCTCTTCCTCCTGAGTGCTGGGATTACAGTGTGAGCCACCATGCCTGGTTTTTTCTTTTCTTTTCTTTTTTTTTGCCCCTTGATATTTTTTATTCCACCCCAGTGGAGTTTACAAGTAGAGGATTCAGTGATGAGGTGTGACCAAAATATCAGAGTGAATGTTTACATTTTAAGATGTTACTACAGTAAAAGGCACACTGCCATTAATCCTCCTCAGAATACTCCATTGCACTTCTGATACACTTATCCTATCATTCTTGCCACAGTTCTGGAAATTCTCTTTCCTGAGTGTCTTCACATGGTATAATAAAAACAGGAGTAATGCTACCAAGAGCCACCAACCTCGCCATTATGGTGTATTCTCATCCACCTTATTCACCATATCTGGTATGTGCGATTTCTTGCTCCTCTTCCAAGTAAAAACGAGCATGAAAGGTAAAAATTTTGAACTGATTCAGGACCTTGGGGCAGCCATAACAATGCAATTAAACAGTTGTGAAAGAGGATTTCCAGAACTGCTTTCACAAAGTGCTGAGAATAATAAGACATGTGTTCAAAGTGAGGTCAAGTACTTTGAGGATTAATGGCAATGTGTTTTTTGTTTGTTTGTTTGTTTTTGCTTTTGAGACAGGGTCTCGCTTTGTAGTTCAGGCTGGCCCTGAGCTCACTAGGGTGCCCAGGCAAGCCTCGAATTCAGCACTCCTCCTGCCTCTGCCTCCCGAGTGCTGGGATAACAGGTGTGAGCCACCATGCCTGGCATTGTGGCATGTGGTACTGATTGCTGTGAATATGGGCGTGAGTCACCACACCCAGCATTGTTGTTTGTGGTTATTGGGATCAAATCAGGGACCTTGTGCTTGCCAGCCAGGCACGGGAACCACTGAGCTAAATCTCCAGCCCAACAATGTGTCCTTTACTGCAATAAAATGTAAAAATTTTAAACATTCATTGTGTGTGTGTGTGTGTGTGTGTGTGTGTGTGTGGCACTGAGGCTCCAACTCAGGATCTTGCACTTACCAGGCAGGCATGATGCCACTGAGCTACAGCCCCTGCCCAACACCCCTTTGCCCATACCTTGTACACCGGTAATCTAGGAGCACCCAGAAAATCTGAAGCAGGCACTGAGGGGGAGGTGTCTGAGCAAGAGGGCCATTACAAATAAAAAGTTATGTTTTTCTGGGTACAGAGGGAGTGACAACATATAGTGAAGGCAGACTCCTATGGATCCAACTCAGACAAGACCATGAATTTAGAGCTCTGCCTAAGAAGCCAAGTTTATCCTTCAGTTAAAACAAGCCTTGACAGATGGCCTGTGCTGCAGGCAGGCGGAGGGTAGGGAGAGAGCATGTTCCAGATATTCCTCAGCCGGAGAGTCGTAGGAAGCTGAGGAAGTAGTTGCTCCAGGAGGATCTGAAGACTTGGAGAAGTCTTTGGGGACAAGGGATGGGAGTATGTTATTCTAAAGAAGCCAGAGGCATTAGGGCATGGCAGTGCATGCCTGTAACTCCAGTACTCTGGGAGGCTGAGGCAGCAAGAAGATTAGTTCGAGCCAGCCTTGGCAGCTTAGAGACTATCTCAGAAAAAAAAAAAAAAGAAAAAGAAAAAGTCTTGGGGTGTAGCCCAATGTTAAAACCCTGAGTTTAATTCCCAGTAACGTAAGAGAAAGAGAAGGAAGGGGAGGAAGGGCCTCAGAGGTCCAATACCAAGAACACATTCCAGAGCCAGAGGACAGGAGGAACCATAAGAGACCTAAAAATCCACATCTGGCTGACATGTTTTTGTATCCTAAAGAAGTGAAATGAATTGCTAGTGTTTAATATTTGGAAGAGTTCACCCCCAAGCTTGATTCCTGATTTCTTTTGATTTCCTGATTTTCATGGTCCCACTTGGAAACCATCAGCTAGAAATGGATTGTGGTTGTGGCCTTCAGATTGATTTGAGCTCTCCACTTCTTCATTGACTTTCACTGTCAGTTGTTTTTGTAACTGATTCACCTGATCATCTTATATTCTTTGCTTGATGGACATTGCATGTGCCACCTGTGGATTGCATCCTGAGCACTTTGGTTTGAGTTCTATCACTTCTCAGAAGAAATTTCTCTCTCTCCCTTCCCTCCCCATATTGAATCCAAGGCTTTCTCACTGAGCTCTGTCCTGAGCCCTTTTTTAGAAGGAGACTACCTAATAGCAGAGCCATTTGTTTTGCTCTTAGAGACAAGGTCTCAAGGTAGTCCAGGCCAAACTTCAACTTGCTATGTAGCTCAGGCTACCCTTGAATTTGAGATCTTTCTGCCTTACTTCCAAATGCTGTGATTAAATGCATCTGTTACTATGCCGAGTTTCAGAAGAAATTTCTAGAGCTTTTTTTTCTTTTTGAAGCAAAACATTTGTTGGTACATTTTAGATATACATAATGATCACACTCATCAAAGGGAATTTGTACCTGCACATGATATATTTTGCTTTTTTCATTCTTCCCTCCCTTTGATTTATTTTCCCCTTATTTATAAAAGCTTTGTTCTCCCCTGTTCCCTTTCACATTTGAATATTTTCTTCTCATTTCCCAATATCTATTACATGTTTTGGTCCTTATTTCTACTTTCAGTGTTTCACACCAGAGAACAAATGTGGTACTTAAACATGTGTCTAATTTATTTCACTTATGAGTATGGTCTCAAGGTGCATCCATTTAGCTAGAAATGTCTCAAGGTTTTCTTTCTTTATGGCTGAATAGAACTCCACTGTATAAAAGAATCACATTTTTATCCAGTCTCCAGTTGATGGGCATTTGGGTTGTTTCCAAAATTTAGCTATTACAGACTGTCCTGCTATAAACATGAGTGTGCTCCTATTGCTGTGGTATGATGCTTTTAATTTTTTGGGGAAGATAGTTAAGAAAGGGGAATAGCTGGATTGAGTGGACCATCTTGTTTTAGATTTTTGAGGAAACCCCACAAAGATTTCCACAGTGGTTGCACCAATCTATGCTCCCACCAACAGTTGAGAAGGGTTCCTCTTTCCCTACAACCTGACAACATTTGTTATTACAGGCCTGTTGTTTGGAGCCATCTCAAGAAATTCTAAAGAAAAAAGAAAAACAGGGCATAGGCTGGGGATTTAACTCAGTGGTATTACACCTGCCTCACAAATGTAAGGTCCTGAGCTCAATCCCCAGTTCTGAGAAAAGGGTGTGTGTGATAAATTATATAAATCCAGTATTTGAAGACATTTTATAGCTTACCAATAAAAATTGTATTTTTCTATGACATGTAATGAAATCTTTTAACAAGAGACCTTTGTGTTTGTTTGTAAGCACACCAAGGAAAGAAGGAATGTGTATCAGCTTTTAGGGACAGCCCTTTTTAATGAGAAGGAACCACAGAATGAAATAACATACCTATTAAGACAGTAAGACAAACAAAACATCCAGGGATAATGCTGAAGAGTTGGACTGGAGGAAAGGTGTTGCTCAGTGAGAGTGCTTGTTTAGCATGCAGCAAGCTCTAGGTTCAGCCTCCAGCACTGAAATATGCATATACATGTATACATACATAAAGTGATCTGGTGATTCTGGAAATAGTACAGCAGTTTCTTTAAACTAAATATGGGCCTGGGGGTTTAGTTCAGTGGTTCTGGTGCCTGCCTTGTAAGCACAAGGTCCCAAGTTTGATACCGGGATCAAAAACAACAAAAATTAAAAAAAAATAAAAAACTAAATATGCACTTATCATATGATCCATCAATCATACTCTCAGACATTTATTGCAGAGAAATTTAAACGTAAACCCATGCAAAGTCCTAGCAATGTAGGGCCTAGCAATGTAGTGGTAGAGCATTTTCTTGTCATGCACAAGGTCCTGTGTTTGATTCCTAGCACTGTCCCTCCACAAAAAACCTCCCAGGAACAAAAAACCTGAATAAAAATATTCATAGCAATCTTATTTTTAACAGCAAAAAAAACTCCATGTACCTCATTATGGATGAACATCTATAGAGTACTCAGCAATAAAAAAATGCTTATTTGATTCATGCAACATCTCAGATGAAACACAGGGTATTGTTTAGGCAAAAGCTTCATCCCCAAAGTTATGTATTATAAAAATGATTCCATTTACCTAAATTTTTCAGAATGAGAAATCTGTAAATAACAGGTGGGTAGTTAGAGGACAGAGAATGAGTGGAAGGGAATATAGAAAAGTAGATTAGTAATCTTTTGCAGTGATAGTTCTATATTTTTATTGTAGGGGTTGTTACATAGATCCATACATAGCACAAAATTGCACTGAGTTACAAAAACATATGTATGCGTGCTAGTTAAAAATATACAGTGAGGGGCCGGAGGGTTGGCTCAGTGGTTCCGGGGCCTGCCTCGCAAGCGCAAGGACCTGAGTTCGATCCCCGGTAACCACATATAATGCTGGGCATGGAGATACGCCCACCAACAATCAACACCACATACCACAGTGCCAGACGTGGTGGCTCACGCCTGTAAATCCCAGCACTCGGGAGGCAGAGACAAGGAGGATTCCTGAGTTCGTGGCGGCTTGCCTGGGCACCATAGTGAGCTCAGGGCCAGCCTGAACTACAAGGCGAGACCCTGTCTCCAAAAAGCAAAAAAACCAAAAACAAAAACAAACACACACACACACACACACACACACACACACACACAGTGAAGGCTAGTGAGGGCTGGAGATTTAGCAGTGGTTCCACTGCCTGCCTTGCAAGTGTAAGGTCCTGACGAGCTGAGTTCAATCCCTGGTAACCACATACAGTATCAGGCATGGTAACTCATGCCCACCAGCAATCAGTACCACATACCACAATGCCAGGCATGGTGGCTCATGCCTGTAATCCCAGCACTCAGAAGGCAGAGGCAGGTGGATTGCTGAGTTCAAGGCTTGCCTGGGCTACACAGTGAGCTCAAGGCCAGGCTGAACTACAAAGCGAGACCCTGTCTCAAAAAATAAAAAAAATATACGATGAATACTGAGGAAGTTCTGAAGTATAGCTAACGGTAATGTACTAGTGTCAACTTCCTAGTTTTGATATAGAGCATTATTGTTACCTATGTTGTTGGATGATCCAAATGTTCATTCTGTTTAATGCTAAATAGTACTCCACTTATATTCATCCATTCCCCAGTAAGATACATTTAGATTGTTTTCGGTTTTCTATTAAGAATAAGATTTAATTGGGCCAGAGGGTTAGCTCAGAGGTTCCGGCGCCTGCCTCGCAAGTGCAAGATCCTGAGTTCGATCCCTGGTGACCACATACAATGTTGGGTGTGGAGACTCACGCCCACCAGCAATCCATATCACATACCACAGTGCCGGGCGTGGTGGCTCCCACCTGTCATCCCAGCACTCGGGAGGCAGAGACAGGAGGATTGCTGAGTTCGAGGCTTGCCTGGGCTACATAGTGAGCTCAGAGCCAGCCTGAACTACAAAGCAAGACCCTGTCTCAAGAAAAAAAAAAAGATTTAATTAAGATAATATTTTATTTAAAAGTAAAAAATCATATTTTATTCAGGTTATTATTATGGTGTTGGGTGGTGGGGGAATGCTAGGAGTCAAACCTAGGGCCTTGTGCTAGGTAAATGAGACTCTTGGAGTATATTTGCAACTTCTTGTAAGTCCACAATCATAAACATGTTAGCTAAATGTCTAGGCCTTGTGTTTGGGGAGTGAGCAAGATGATTGTGGCCAAGAAACTAGGGCTGAAAGTTATTTCCAGAAGTTTAACCCAGAAAGGGTGAAAACTTACTCCTCACTATTCCTGCTGTAAGAGCTTCTACCTAATGGCTCTTTATTCTGCCCATTTTAGATAGTTGTTTCTCAATTATAGTGCTAAGCAGAGAACTAGATCTATCTCTAGAGGCAAAAATTCAGTCTGACCCCACAGGAGGTCCTCTCTCGTCTTCAGCCCTTTTCAGTCTAATACTGGGTCTGCTTCTTTGCTGCCAGAGGTGTTTTTAATTTTAACATCTAAATTTGATGCTATTGCAGATGCTAGAAGTTGCCAGAAGGCTGCCCTCCAGATAACTGTCTCTTGCTCTAGCTTATATCACTTTTTTGTTGCAATTAGCATTCAGAATATGCACTGTCATCTTATTAAAATTTATACTTTTCAGTAGAGAACGAACATGGATAGTTGTGGAGCTGTGGTTTATCCTTGCTCTTCTTAGTTACCTGTGTCTAAATTAAGCCAAACCTTTGGGCCTCAGCTATTTCTAAATAGGCATCACGATTTACTAAGCTTTAATGCCTGAGGGAACATTAACCTTGCAGACAGTAATCTAATTCAGTGTCATCACAAGTGCATAATGCGGGAGTTTGGAGTTTTGCCAAAAAGCACTATTCAAATGAACAGTCAGTTGGCAAGGGGTGGGAAGGTGGGTGTGGACAAGGAAAATTCCAGAAATGGTTATATAGATATTTTAATCCCCCTTTTTTTTTTTTCCCTTGAAAGGTTATGTTTAAGTATTTTGGAGAGGTACTAAAAAAAAAATCTTCATATCATTATGAAGAAATCATAATGAAGGTGTTTCAGCGTTCACCAAGTTCCTGATATTCATAATCATTCAACATTCACTGAGCATCTTTTATGTTACCAAACTGACCTTATGCTAGGGTGGGGACAAACAGGAGTAATTATAAGCCTCTGCAGAATGCACAACCACCTCAGGGCGCCTAATAAATGTTAGTTGAATGAAGCCATCCTCAAGGAGGTCAGGATTGGGTGAAGGTCATCTAAAGTGCCTTCCAAAGAGAAGACAACCGTACAATTCCAGTTCTGTACACACCGTTACTAAACTTATGCTACCACAGAGCACCAGTTTTGGTTTCCAGGTGAACCCAGTACGAAATACCAGGACTGGCTCGCTTGATGTTTCCCTGGGGTCACACTGCGTCTAACAAGGCTTTCGAGATTCAAGGACGCAGGGTTTCGCCTTCCGGAAAAGGTGGCATCAGAGGTGGCGGGGAAAGAGCTAGGTAAGAGAGATAAACGAAATAGCCAAGAAATTCTGGCAGATAACCTTTCACCTAGGTCCCCATCCCTTTCACTTCCCTGGCCAGAAACGCTCCCAACCCATTTCTCGCGGCGTCAGACAACAACTGAGGCTGCAGGTGGGAGCACTCTCTGGTCCAAGAGGCCTCCTCAGTTGCGATCTTTTCCCAAGTGCTCTCCTCCTGGGCTCAGCGGGGGTATCCGCAGCTCCGGAGCCAGCTTCCTCCGCCAAGCTGGGCTGGGTGACACACAGGCGCCGGAATCAAAGCCACGCCGTGTCTCACAGAGAGGTCTCTGCGCCAGGATAGGGCTGGCGCCTCAGCGCGCCTCTCGGGTGCGGGGCTTCCCAGAATGCACCGCGCCGGCAGTGGCGGCGACCGCGGCGGCGCTCTAGCCGCGGTATGTCTGCTTCTCTACTGCTCTGGGAGGAGGAAGAGAAGGAGGAAGAGGAGGAGGAGGGGGAGGAAGAGGAGAAAGGCGCAGGGGTGGGAGCTGTTGCGGGAGCTGCCACAGCAAAAGTTCTCCCCCCTCCCCCCTTCCCCTCCTCTCACGGCAGCTAGGAAGGTTGGAGCCGCCGCCGCCTGCAGTCGGTGACCGCGCGAATCGGCGCCCGCCCGCGGTAAAGCGCTCGGCCTGGCAGGCCCGGGCCCGGGGAGGAGGAGGGAGGAGGGAGGGAGCGCGCGGCGGTAACGGCCTGACCCCGGGGGAGCGAGCGAGGCAGGCGGGGGGCGGCCCGGACTAGGCGCTGAGGCCCCGGGGAGCGCGGGGCGGGCCGGGCGCGGGCGGGCTGGGCGCGGACGGCGGGTTGAGGGCTTGCGGACAGATAATGACGGGGGTGGCGGAGGCGAGCGGGCGGCCTCCGAGGCCGGAGGGGGGTGTCAGAGGTAGGGATGGCGGTGGGGTGCTTGCGCGGGGCGGCCGCGGCGTGCCGGGTGTGGGTGTGAGGAGGCCAGGGAGACGCCAGGTCTGTCCGCCGTGCCTGGTGCAGTGTTTTCTGCACCGTAGGCCCCAGTCGCTGTTGCTGCCCGAGC
>PVIC010015185.1:0-35515 GCA_004025085.1 Thryonomys swinderianus
ATATATATATATTGAGCTATCCTTGAATTCCAAGAATAAATTTCCATTGTGGTGGCTGACTTTTTTAAAGTGTAGTAGAATTCTTTCAGTGTGTTGAGGATTTTTATATTTGTAATCATTAGCACTGCTCTATAGTGTGTTTGGCTTTGGGTGGAGGTAATGTTGGCTTCATAGAATGAAAAAGTTTGCTCTTCAATTTCTTAGTTTGAAGATTGCTTTCAAATATTTCAGAATGTAGTTAAGCCACCTGGTCCTAGGCTTTTCATTGTTATAAAATTTTCAATTATTCAATCACCCTGCTGGCTATGTCTTTCCAAATTTTCAACATTTAAAGTCCTTAGAAACATAATTTTGCTTAATTTTATATTGATTTCATGCAATTGTTCCTAGAATCTTTTTATAGTCATTATTGCTGTAAAATTTATTCTCTCCATTTGAATCCTTATACTGTCTCCGTTTGGATCATATCTGCTTCATCTTTTTCTCATCCATATTTCTTTGCTATGATCCATATGTCTGATAGCTTTTGGCTTACTGTTTACTTTCTCTAGTTGCTTATGACAAAGTATGTAGATTTGCGATCTCATAAACTCCCCTCAGCCCTGCCTTTACTGCATTTCATGATCCCTTTTCCTTTGACCTACTGATGAAGAATATGCTCGATTTCTAGTTTTGTTTTCTAATATCATGGTGAACAGAAAAGATAACTGAGATCCTTTTAAAGATTCTGTGGACTAACAACCTGTTCTGAATATTTCATATGCACTCTAGAAAAATGTGTATGCTGTATCCTTGAGGCCAATGTTCTACATACGTCTTCAGATACAATCTAGTTATTCAAATTGTTGGGGGGGGTGATGTTCCACTGTGATCCTCTGCCTAAGATCTCTTGCCCCAGGTACTTTGGTTGGCAACCTCCTCCATCTCCTAACACCAACCACTACCTTTGGCAGCCTCCAATCTGACGTACAGACGATGCCCCCATTCCCATCTGCGCTCTGGCCATTGAGAACCAATCCAGGTTCCCACCATCATGCTGAAACTTCATAAGCAAGTGAAGGGTCAAGAATTGGGCATCTTCCTTCTACATACAGAAGTGGTAGGGAAAGTTGAACAAAAATGCCTGGTAATTTATTACCCCTTTGTGGTATCTTGAGGGGTAGGTATGAGCTTGGTTGCATTTTTAACAGATTTCAGCAGTTCTTATATTTTGTGTGCATATAATTTTTGATGCATTGTTCCCGTGGAATGACAGTGCTTCCTTCTCCCAATGAATCATCACTTCCCACCTTTACGTCCACCACCCCCCCGGCTCCAAGTCCACATTTCCTCCTTTGGAGAGTGACCCACAGACCCGACACCTCACTGCAGGCACAAGCAGCAAGAAGGGCTTGGGGGTTGACCTCTCGAGAGTCCTTGGCCTAGTGGGTAAGGTAAGAGTTCTGCACACATTAAATTTGGAGACTTAAGTTTGACTTCCAAGTTCTCCTGTGACCTTTAGGCTGTACCTATCCTCTGGGACCTTGCCTGAATTGTACCCCTGGTTGTCTTTCTCTCCTTGTCCTTCTTCCTGATGCCTTTTTTAGTGTCCTCTGGTGATCCTTCCTTGATAAAACTTGCACACATTTTCATCTCAAGGTCCATTTCTAGGGAACGTAACCCAAGATCTATAGCATATATTACAGTTCTCTTGATTAAAAAGCAGCAGCTTGCAGCTTCTCGGGCTTAAAATAAGATGGCATTCCATGATACATGAAACTTCTCGTTATAATAGAAAACACATTTCTTTAAATTCCTATCTGATTTGCCAAAGATTTTAACTATTGCACAAGAATGTGTGGCAAAGAGGGAAAACAAGTGAGAAAAATCCATCAATTACGGCTTCCAGCCAAGTTCTGGCAGGAAAGAAGATGGTATATATAATGATTCAACTGCAGAATATTTACTACAGGGACTCCTTAGAGGGAGGTGGAGATGCAGGAATAAGTAACAACATCACAGTGAAGGAACAGCCACGAAGGAGGGCAGCTGGGCCTGGAGAGGGGGGAAGAGGATACCCTAAGAGGAATCCACAGCGGCTATGGGTTTTGAAGTAGGTGTAAACAACCAGGGAGCAACTGTGGGGAAAGCAGCAGAGGGGAAAAAAAAAAAAAAAAACTCCCATCCGGTCACGCCTCTAACCTTCTGGCCACCTAGGAGCGCCCCCTGGTGGCTCAGTCCACAAAAAGCCAAAGGTGCGTCCTAACACTCCCTGACACTCGCCGGCCAAAGCTTCCTCGGCCGACCCTGCCCACCGGAGCGCTGTCTAACCCGGCTTCCCGGCCCTCCCGGTTGCTTTGGGGGGCAGAGGTCTTCAGTCGTCATCGGGCAGTCTCCACCCATGACCCTGAGAGACGGGGGCCACAATGCACAGAAATCGGCCTCCTGTCGGTCGGGGATCCAGGACGGTGAGCAGTAAATCGGCCCTTGGTTTGCTCTGCGCTCCGCTGCTCTTAACTCCATCCCACACGGGAGGAAAGTGCACCTGGCGTCCCCCGTCTGAGCAGAGCCCGGGGCGCTTGGGAGCAGCTGTGAGAATGCGGGCGCTGTGATGGGATGTGTGCTCGGCTCTGACTGGCTCCCGAGTCTCAGAGCTGCTTGGCGTGCGAGGATCCGCCTGCCCGCAGTTGTCACCGAGCCTCTGGTGGCGTACGCGCACGTCAGCCCTGTGCGCCGTGCCTCCCTCCTCTCCCCCTCGAGGCCTGTCAAGGAAAACTCCACACGGTGCTAAATGATGCGGCTCTAAGTGAGGTGATTAAGCAGTTCAGTGACAGCGCGTCCTCCCGGGGAGAAGAGCAACAGGCTCCCGGGGACACGCCTGGGTGGTTCAGACAGGCTTGGCGCGGGGAGCAGGTGGCGCAGGGAGGGGACAGATGCGCCTCATCTCGGGAGGATGGGGGCCTGGCCTGCTTTCTGGGGCTGTGCTCTGAGGCACACTAGGGAGCCCCCGCGTTACTGGGCCGGAGCCCCCGCGTTACTGGGCCAGAGCCCCCGCCTTACTGGGCCAGAGCCGGACCTGGGGTGCTGCCGAAAGCATGCAGGCTTTCAAGAACAGCCAGCGGTTCCTGCAGAACCGTTTGTTCTCCGCCCCCTCAGGCCATCTTGTGTAACTGCGTTTCGTCCAGATTTTCTCGTACCAAAAGGGTGTGACTAGCTTCTCCATATGTCAAGTGCCTCCCTGGGGCAGGGGATCCTGGGGCGGGGCATGGGGGGCAGTGTGTGTAGAGACAATGCCTGTGAAAGCAGGAAGCGACGTGGGGCAGAACCGGAAGCTGCTTTTATGCAAACTAGACAAAGCGTGGGCCAGCCCTGCAGAGGGCTCCGACCCCTTCCAGCCGCGTAATGTTGGTTCGCGTGGCCAGGCCTCCATCCTGGCACCCTGCTTGCTATCTCGGGAAGATAGGACCTATCCCCAGCAACACGTCTAAACCTGCTGCCCGCTGTGGTTCTGCTGGCCCGGAGGGTGGTGCTGACTTTTACCAAACGTGTTTAGGCTCCAGACTGCGGCGGGAGGTGGCAGCATGGGGGCGCTGGCCGCTGCTCCCACCGGCTAATGGGGCCCTGAGGGTCACAGAGGCCCCAGCTGGTCCTAGGTTCTCTCCATGCGGCTCGAACCCATCTTGGAAGAGTGGCCACCTCCGAACTCGCAGCTTCCTTTCCCTGGTCTTTGCCGCCTCTTTGCGCCCCGAAAGAGAGGCCCGGAGGCGGCTCCTCGGGGCTCGTAATTATATGTCTGGAAACGCACTAAGGCGCTAGATAGGTAGATAACGCGCCACTTCCTACAGAAGAAAATGCGTTCCCCAGCGCGGGTCTCCGCCCTTTCTATCCCCCTTTGGTGGCGGCTCCGCAGTGCGGCCCTGAGCGCAGGAGCTGGCTACACCGGGCGCTGCCTCCCGCGGCGCTGCCGACTGGCGGTCTCCACCCGCTGCGCAGGGCCTTACGGTGGCCGCTGTCGCTCAGGAGCGGCGGGCAGGAGGAGCCCGCTCGCTGCCGCTTGTGCAGGGGCCAGGGCTTGGCGGTCCTGAGCTTGGAGCAGCCGTGGCCACCCAGGCCTGAGGCACGGCTGGCTTCTCCAGCGGCGGGCACGTGCTCCAGGCTGTGGCGCGTGACAGGATGAGACCCTGGGGTCCACGCTCCTGCTCCATCCCGTGTCCCCAGTGTTGTCCCCTGACTGGTCGCTTGGCTCTTTGTAACGCGGTCTGCGTTTCTGTTCACTCATCGGCTTCCCCGCTGGCATCGTGACCTCCCCGGCTCCCCCGAGACTGAGCACAGCCCGTCTACCCAGGCACTGAGCCCGAGTCCAGTCTCGAGAGCCCACCTGGCTGAGCTCTATGGTCTGGATGTTGCTAAGGCCCTGTCCCTGAGGGACTTCCCAAGACCTGCGACGTGCCCTGCCATGTCACCTGGCGGGGTCCTTAGCCGGCAGAGAGCACTACCGTTCGGTACACGGGGACGGCGTGTGGAGGGACAGGTCTTGTCACTGCCAGAGGTGCCTGTCAGCTAGGGAGGGGCTGGCTGTGGCTGCCCAGGCTCCTTTGTCCTTCCCATAAACTGGCCCCCGGATACGCGTCCTACGTCAGCTCTCAGACTCTGCAGAACTGTGAGCCCCCAAGTGCCTGCCTGCCTGTGTCAGGTGGCACCCGTGCCCAGTGACGCCTGAGCAGCTGCTCATCCGCGGTTCTGGATGAGTCAGGTCCCCAGGAGGGAAGTGACCCGGTTGCGTTTAGACCAAAGGATGGTCCCCAGGAGCAAGGAAGGCCTGAGGCTGCCCCGTCTGCTGGCCGCTGTCAGGAACCCACACGGCGGCTTCTGTGTGACAGGCGTATTTGCCCTGGTTCTACAGGTGTAGCCCGGGAAGGGCCACGCGAGCTCTCGGAAGCCTTTAGGATGTGAGGGACTCTTAAAATCCCTGCGTCCTAATTTCCTCAGACAGTACGGATGTGAAGAGACGTTCAGATCACGACAGGGACCAGGCAATGACAGGCAGCAAACTGCTACCACTGGTGAGGCCAGAGCCCGAGGAACCCCCGGGCGAGGTCACCAGAGCCCAAGGAACCCCCGGGCGAGGTCACCAGAGCCCAGGAGTCATTCCTGGAATGTGCAGCAGCCTCTGAGGGCACAGACAGCTGGCGGTGGCCTTCCTCACTGGCTGACGCTCCCCACAGACTGACCAGCACCAGAACCAGAGGGCAAGGCAGGCTCTTGAGGCCAGCCACCCAGGCAGTTAGCCTTTCTCAGGCAGAGAAAGGCCAAAGGTATCCAGCAAGGAGCGGCACACAGCTGGTATGGATTCACCCGATTTGCTCTTCTGGTTCTCCCCCAGAGGGCATCCTGGAGTGGCCACTGTGTACATCATCTCTTGCTTTGGATAGGTTAAGGCTGAGTGAGGGGGGGGGGGACAGAAGTAGCATAGAGGCAACTATAAAGGATTTACTGAGTGGGCGTACAATGGCTACCTGCAGAATAAGGGGTGAGAGCACGTGTTGGCCCTGTGAGCTGGAGAGGGGGAGGAGCCAGTTGCAGGTTGAAGACCCAGGAGTTCACAAAGAGGCCCGTGTATGCTCACGTTGAAAGCAGAAGGGTCCATACTGGAAACCTAAAGAGACAGAATATGGTCACACACAGATGACAGGCAAGACTGGTGCCCCTTTGAAAAAGCAAAAGGAAGACTGATTTCTTTGTATTCCATTCAGTCTACAGGGGTATTATTTGGTGCCGGGGCAGAACTTCCTGCCTCACTTTTCAGCTCGTGTGTCAACCCACAGGCACTCAGAGCCAGGCTTCACTGAGTGCGGGCTAACTCTTTGTCAAACAGGATGGATTATCGTGCTATGGAGTAACCCTCATGCTTAGCAGCTGAAAACAGTGAATGTGTGACCTACAGTACTTGTGGGTCAAGAGTTGACTTCCGGGGCCGGAGGGTTAGCTCAGTGGTTCCAGCGCCTGCCTCTCAAGTGCAAGGTCCTGAGTTCGATTCCCGGTAACCACATATAATGCTGGGCGTGGAAGACGTGGTGGCTCACGCCTGTCATCCCAGCACTCGGAAGGCAGAGACAGGAGGATTGCTGAGTTCGCGGCGGCTTGCCTGGGCACCGTAGTGAGCTCAGGGCCAGCCTGAACTACAAAGTGGTGAGACCCTGTCTCAAAAAGCAAAAAAAGAGTTGACTTCCAGCTCAGCGCATCTTTGGAAGCTAGAATCATCCAAAGGCTTGACTAGGGTTGGAGGGTCCACTCCCAGGGCAGCTGTTCATGGTGATGACCACTCATCTGGTTTGTTCCCGGACTGTTTACTGTCTTCACAAAAGTATTGCAGAGTTCAGAGACCTTCAAATCTTGAAATACTTAGGATTTGGCATTCTAGAAAAGTTCTCTAATCCTTGAGACTCATGCTGAAAAGAGCATGTAGGAAGCCGTTCAGCTTTCACACTCACAGCAGGCAGCATGTACCTGGATGTACAGGCATCACCCAATACCCTCCGGGCCCAAGCTGAGCCCATCCTCACAGTAATCTCCAGCTGGTTGGGACCCAAAGCTCTAGGGTCTGGATGTCTTAACACACCACACAGTGCGCTTTCTATGAGTGTGACCCACCTCGTATGACCAAATCTCCCTAAGGCAAGGAGAGGGCCCGGCCCCACAAACTCGGATACACATCTTCCCCTCCAGACTGCCAAAGCCTGTCGCTGTGGGGGGTGTGACTTCACCGAGCACTTTCTCCAGCCCGTGACCCTTGGCACACACTTCTTCCCGGGCCAGAGGGCAAGGGCACAAATACCACCTCGGATAGCCCTTGGCTAGTAGCCAGGAAGAGGTTGTCTATGGGCACCCCAGCTCCTTTGTCCCTCCCATAACCTGGCCCCCAGGTAGGTGCCCACCATCAGTTCCCAGAGCTCCTGGGTGAGACTGTGCCCCAGCTGCCCGCCGTGGTGCAAGCTTGGCAGCATGCCATTGATTTCTCCCTCTTTTGTCTTAACCTCCATCCTTGTCCTGCTGGGCTCAACTCCAAGTAAACACCTTGCGCTCCCCGCTTTATCTAGGGGTTCCTCTGTCAAAGCCCAGTCAGACGCTGAACCCTTCAACTTGAAGTGGGCTCAAGAAGCCTTCAGTTGGCTCAACTGACACTCTAATGGGTAACTTTGCCACCCAGCTGAAGTGATTGTGATTTTGAGAGCAGAAATATTTTGCCCACTTCTATAAGATGGGCGTGGCGTATCTCTGGAATCCTTAGGCTGATTGGAAATCTCTCAAGGGCTCACTTTGCCCTGAGCTGTCCAGGTCTGGCCCCTTGGGTGGAAGCCACTGCTCTCCCCACCAGTTTGGGTGTAGGACTTGCTGTACTTTCACTCTCTCGCCTGGTCTCTGTTGGTCATGGCACCGATGGCAGAGATGACGGTGAGAAAGTGGCCTCTGTTCCCTCCCCAGAGGCCTGAACCAAGCAGCTAACCTCTTCACAGCAAGTCCCAGGCACTAGGGCCCTCTCTGCTTCAAGACATCAAAGTCACTTCGGTACCAAAGCCCAGGAAGTTTCATGGACCGGATTTCTATAGTTGTTGATGGCTACACTGACTAGTGGTCTCTGTTAGTGAAGAAGAGGAATGAAAAGTGTTCCGGGGAGTTGGGGGACATGAGATCTGAGTCTGGTATAAGACACATCTGGAATCTGGAATATGACATCTGGAGGGAACTGTTGGTGTAGGGGCTTTAATTTCACTGTCCCAACCAAGCCAAAATACGTACTGTGACGCCGTTTTATTGATGCCTATTTTAACGCTGCTCTGACTTGCAGTTTGGCAGCAAGAACACACTGATCGCAGTACTGAAATCAATGTCCTGTGCCAAGGGTGAGGGGGGCTGCAGGATGAAAGGGTTGGGAACCATAGTCTCCCTTGTGGCGGGAAACTTCAGAGCTCATCCAGGATCCTTTCAAAGGTAACAGTCCAGGCTAAAGTCTAGACAGGATATAGTTTAAGGATTTCTGGAGATGAGAAATATGGAAGAAGACAAACAGAAGGACAGGACTCAAGAGAAACATAGGCTATGCAGAAAGGGCTTAAGAGGAGGGAGCATTTCAGAAGTCCAGGAAGCTTTCGGATGGAATAGCTAAGTGGTCATGTAAAACAGGCACTTTCAAGTCAATCTTGGGCCTGCGCTTTGCCTAAGGACCTGTAAGACAAGAGCACGGGCAATTGGTCAAGGTTTTCACTCTGGCCGGGTGTGGTGGCTCACGCCTGTCATCCCAGCACTCGGGAGGCAGAGACAGGAGGATTGCGGAGTTCGAGGCTTGCCTGGGCTACAGAGTGAGTTCAGGGCCAGCCTGAACTACAAAGGTGAGACCCTGTCTCAAAAAAATTCACTCTAATCATGACTTTGCTAGTCCACAAAATGGAGATTCATAACTGTCTCCAAAGGCCTTACGAGCCCAGCTGTAGTGTCAAAAGGGAACTTGAAAGTACTTGAGAGACTCGGCATTTGGGATAAACAACAAACTTTGTTAGCAAAGAGTCAGCTGCAAGGGAAATGAGTCCCTCCTTCTTGATGGACAAGGTTTTCAGTTTTCCAGCCAGTTTTACAGATAACAGGAAGGTGGGATAAATGGCGTGAGATCACGTGTTTCGCTTGCACATCTGCAAATGGGCTAGTGGGACTTTATCAGGGCTAAGTCGGGGTATATGGTTCAAGGTAGGTTACTTTTGAAGTTGGAAGTGATAAAGATTTCTGGGTGGGAGAGAAGGAAGCAGGAAGGTGCTACCTGTAGGAGTCCAGCTGAACAGAAGAGCTGGGCTGTATATGAGTTGCCTTAATATCAGTGAAATAAAAGCGACCTGGGGAAACAAAGATTTGCAAGATAGTGTTACAAAATAGCGGTAAGTAGGAGGGTTACTCATCCTAGTAACATCTGGCTAAGGCGACCCTGACAACCTTCACCTATGACACACCACAAATGCAGGGAAATGCAGGGTTCAGCGCCCAGTAAATCCTCACTCAGCCAACGCTGGCCACTGTCATTCACGGGCCCCACCCGGAGGCTCGCTGCAGATGAGGGCGACAGGTGTTCAGGGTCTAAGGGGCGAGAGCTAGACTCACCCGGCGTCAAAAGCGGGGCTGACTAGCAGGCTGGGTGCCCTGGAGCAGGGTCCCCCCCTCCACCCGGCGTGAGCAGCGGCTGCTTCGGGGTCCCTGCTCAGCTCCGCGGCTGTTCCGGTGTTTCACGTGGTCTCTGGGAGACCGAGGTCAGTTCAAACTCTTGAACGATGTGTACTGATCTTGTCTCTCGGACTTGCCAGGTTTTGAGCAGACGCCCTTCTGACTTCACGCTCTGAAGACAATTTTGTTTCTAAGTCTTTCCACTTAAAGCCTTGCGGTATCTTCTAGCCTCATCAGGGAATTTTATTAGAAGAAGTGAGGTAGATAATAGGCGTGAAAAATGTTTTGACCTCCTCCTTTAAATCTGAGGGGGGAAAAAACCAAATTACATTCCAGCAAACTTATTATAAATTGAGATTCTGTGCATGGTTGTACCCACTGTAGACGTGTTCTTGAACCTGCACAAATTAAATCCTTTAAAATGCAGCAGGAGAAAACTTGCTGTTTAGCTCACATCAGAGGATGATTCTCATGTATGGAGGAGTCATAATAGGACGGCTCGCTTTGTATGTAAAGTGACTAATAAAAACCACTTACCCCATTACTCCTCATTACAAAATGAGTTCATTCTTGGAGGAAATATTTCTAGGAACATGGGCTAAAAATGAGAAAGATCTAGAAGCTGTGTCCAACTCCTGTGGGCCCCACATATGGCAAAGGCTTCCTTTCTCTCACTGGCTGGCTGGACCTGTGTCCTATCTGACTCATTCCCAGCAGGGGCCTGAATCTGATAGGGCACCCTCTTTCCCCTGGGGCCTTTAGACTGCTCAGGACTGACTTGCTTTCATCAGTATTTGCATTTCTTAAATTGCAGGACAACAGACCCAAAGAATTGGGCAATTAACATTTCCTAAGAACTGCCCTAAAGCCAAGAACTGTAACTGCTACTACTAGTCCCTAGCTTCCCCCCACCCTATCGCTCACTCCCTGAGAAATGAGGTACCGGTTTCACACCATTGCCCAAAGCCTCCCTTAAATTGGAGGTGTCCTCCCCTTCTGTGGCTTTGCTGACTCATCCCTCTGAATCTTCCCATTAACCTACCAGCTCTTCGTAAATAAAAAAACTTGGCATTGGATCGTTTCTGACAGAAAGACCCTGGCTTTATCAATTCCTTGCCAGCTGTGTACTGGCTGGGGAATATCGGGCCTCTGCGTGGGTGGGGACCTGTGCATCCTGTCTTGAGCCCAGAGGAGTGGCTGGCATGGCGGGCTCATAGTCTGTGGGTCTGGGGAAGCTGCTCTCTAGAGAAAGCTGTCATGGGCCATGTGCTGGAAGCTCACATCTCAGAATCAAGGCACAGATTGGTATTGGCAGACCAGGCATTAATTCTTTTCCTCATCTTGAAAAAAGAACTTATCCACTGGTCATCCCCAGAGAAATACAGGTTTATTCTAGATTCTTAGAGGCGCTACTGTATGGGATCCTCCGCTGATCCCTTCAGGGGAACTATCTTCTAGAAAGACACTCCTCTGTCTCTCCTTACACTCCTGAGATCACCGTAAGGATCTGAAAAAGGTTTTTCATTCTTAGTGGCTGAAAGACCAGCCAAGTTGTGTCTCAAGTTGTGTCTTTCTTTAAATGTTCCTCCCAAGAAAGGACACACTTTATACTTTGGGTCTGAAATGTCCCCCAAGAGCTCACGTGTTTAAGGCTTGATACCCATGGGGACCTTCAGTATCGGGTCTTCCAGGGTGGTTGGACTGTCAGGAGGCTGAGCTCATTGGCGTATGAATCCATTATGGATCCAGAGCTTCGTGCTGCTGGGAAGTGATGGAAACAGGAGGGTGGGACTTGGCTGAAGGAAGGTGACTGGGGATGTGTCCTCAAAGGGGACATGGGGACCCTGGACCCCCCTCCCCCTGCCATGGTAGGAGCAGCCTTGCTACCTCTTTCTTACTCTAAGTTAACGGGTCCCCTCATAAATGTGACTCGGGTGCCCTTACAGAGCGGAAGAGAGCCAGGCAGATGGCAAACTGGCGAGACACCCTTAGCAACCACTCCATGTCACATTAGAGGATTCCAGAAGCTGAGACAATTCTCCTGGTCTCCTCGTCCAGAACTGAGGCTCCCATGGCTTCTGCAGTTCTTTTCCAATTCAAATAACTTTTGAGAACTGGAAAAGAAGGAAATGGAACTCTGTAGAACTTGTCTCTCAGGATCCAGGAAAAAGCTGGCCGACGGCCCAAGGAGCTTATCCCGAGGCAGAATTGGACAACTCCAGGGTCACACGATGAGCCTTCAGCCCTCACACCTTCAGGTGCCCTATTTGAGAGGTGTGAGAGTCGCTGGGGATGTGAGCAACTCTTCATAGTGTGAAAACCACACAGGGTAAGCAGGCTTTCGTGCGGCACTATGAGAAGGCAGGACCGTCTCTTCCATCTTCGGTCTCTGCTGACACGATGTTTTGATGAATGTGACATGTGTTTGTTGTCATAAATACATGTTTGAATGAGGAAAGGGGCTCCTGGGCATTGTCTGGGCTGCTGAAGGCGAGCCTGAGCCAGAGTACCGGGCCCTGGAAATGTCAGGGTCCTCAGAGAGGGGAAGTAATTACAGGCCTGACATTTGGAGCAGAAAGCAGAGCTCGTGCAAGTACCTGGCCCAGGGAACTTTTTTTGGAAGCTACCAAATGGTGTAGGGAGCCAGGCTTTAGGAAGAAAGCAGGAAGTCTCTCTGGTTTTCCTGTCCTGTTCCTTTTGCTTCCGGCATTCCCACCCATAGCTGTCTTCCACACTCCTTCCTGGTTCCCACTGATCCATACCTGCTGCTTTTGTGACAAGGGAGCAAGCACAAGCCAAGAAACTCACATTCGGAGTGCCTGGGGGAGCGGCGATCTAGTATGGAACCCGCTCTACAATTGAATGACACAAAACGAATTAAGGCAACGCTCTCCTGGAGATTATACCCAAGGTCATGGTTTGAGAATGATGATCCTACTCACTGCTCCATAAATTCCTTGTCGTGGCCTAACTTGCCATGTGCTGACATCTACCTATAACAAAGAGCCTCGTTTAAAACCCAGGGAGCACTTAAGTTGTAAATTATGCAGCTGGCAAAGGTGAAGACTTTCAGTATTTTCCCCCAATATCGTTCTAGATTTGCTAGATCTCTGAATTTTCTAGGGGCTTAGAACCGTCACTGCCAGAATTAAAAGAAATCGGAATGTTCGGAACTGAGAAAATAGCGCCCAAGACTGCTTTTACAACAGGAGGGAATGGACTGAAATTGTAGTGAGGGTAAACATAACTTTTTTTCAAATTCTAAGTTCCTGTTTTGGGTCTGTGTTAAAGTTTACAACATCTCGAGTTTCACGAACTCTTCATCCTATCGAATCAATCTGCAAGTACTGATGGAGACCCTGAAATAATCTGTAGATAGGGTCCTATCTGGAATTGAGGCAAACAGTCTATAATTTATAAGACAATTACCCAGAAAAAGATCATGGCTCTTTAACCAGACTTTTGCCCTATACGTTCTAAATGGAATTTTAATATTTATGGTACACTTGCTAACAATAGTACTGTGTGTAGAGGATGTACAGAAGCTAGAAAATAGTGCAGCCTTCAGATTTTGTCTACTGAGCAGTTTGATCAAAGTACTTTTGTTAATAGGAAGCTGTTTAATCATACAATACATCACCCCAACAATCTCTTAAATGCCCTGTGATTCCCCTGTTTCTCTCCATTTGTCTCTCCTACGTGACCCTATGGCTAGACATAACTTGCCATAAAAAATAGGCCTTGAGAAAATAGGTTGTTAACCAGGACACTTAGTACCTAGGAACTTGGGTAAGAGGAAAGGGGAGGCACGATCTAGGATGTGAAAATGTAAAAGGACAGGAGCGCTCTGGAAGCTTTTCCACCCAAGGACCCCTAGCTCGTAGAGAGCGGGAGCCACGTCTATCTAACCTGTGTCTGGCATGTAAGAACGCAAATGATTGGCTGAAATCTTGTAGCATAATTCCCAATGGGCTACAGTGACAGCAGATCACAGAATCTGTCAAAAGATGAAAGTGATTTTTCTGAACTTCCTGGTTTCCTCTACCCTCTGTGCCCTGGCTCACCATGTGCCAATGGCCCAGGTCTCTTGGTTTGGTCCTGCTAATCTCTTTGAGGGAAAGAGTTACAGTGGCCTCCAACCCCAGGAAAACACCAGTCTATTAAAAGCATCAGTTCATCAAAGTCCACGATAATTCGCCAGGAAAGGGTCCCACTGGATTAGACTTTTAATTGGTATGAAATGTAGCTCAGGAAAACAGGGGTCTTGGAGAAATTTCATTCTGCAGCTTGGCAGTAATTAACCGACCCTCCTCCAGACTTAGTGCCCCCTGGAGTATTGAAGTTGTTAAGTTACCAGGCAGGGGAAATTCATTATGAAGAAGCCAAACCCTTTTGTGTTCCCAGCTGTGTCCTCCACTCCCCTTCATCCTCCTCTGAAGTTGTAAGTGAGCTGTCTCTGAACTCGGAGCTTCCAAGAACCTGGAAACCCCATAGAACTGCATGACCATAAATGAAGGTGTCTCCCTAGATGTCAGATTGTCTGCAACTTATTTTCAGAGGGGAAAAAAAAAAATCTCTTCAGGCTGTGTTTTTCCTCATTGACACAAGATATCTGATCCTCCAAATCAAGAGGAAAAGTTTATTGTAACTCAGATTAAAGATTCAAAGGTTTATTGTAACTCAGAAAAGATCCTGTTCACAGTTGACTGACACCAAGGCAGGGTGACATGAGTTTGTAGCAGGCAGTAAAGACAGCGATCCATGCAGTAAAGAAGCAGAAAGCAACAGCCACAACTTTTCTTTCTGTCCCTTTTGTTCTTACTACTATGTGCCCTTAGGGTGGGTAGCACTCGCTCCCAGGGTGGCCTTCCCATCATCCATATCCAGAACTGTCAAACCAATCAATGGACTAATTTAGTGAGTACACACCCTTAATCCCAGCATCACACTCTAGATCCAGCCACCTCCAAAAAGCCCTTGTTAGGGACGTCGAGACACAGTCCTAAGAGGCTGAAATAATAAATTAGCTTAGGTAGTTTAAACAAGAATTCCTGGCATTCTGGAGACTAGGGATTCAATATCAAGGTGTCGGTGGACTTTGTTTATGGCAAGTATCTGATTCTTGGTTCAGATATGGCACCTTGTAGTGCTGTCTTCAGATACTAGAAGGGCCAAGGTCCCTGTCTTGGGATTTTTTTTTTTTAAATAAGAGTACAAATCTGTTTCATGAAGTTTCTATCGTAGTGACCTAATCATTTCGGAAAGACTGTACTTCTTGAACAATGTTTCTTTTGAATTGTAAAGGAACAAATATTTAGACCATGGCATTCCACCATGACCTCTAAAATTCATAATCTTACATGTAAGATCCAGTCATTCATTTCAGGCTCCACATTCAAAGTGTGATACCCACTTTTTCAGCACCCAGGCAGAGACTTCTTGCTAATGAAACAAAGTAGCTCACCAGGGGCTCTTAGAAGGCACTAGTCCCACTCATGACATCCTTCCTTGGGCTCAAATTACTTCAAAAGGACCATCCAATACATCACATGGATGATTGAGTTTCAACATAACTTTGAGAAGAGTGTTGACTACCACATAGTTCTTTAGAACTTGCTATTCTAGAGCTTAGAGAACCCTTTCTGTAAGCTGAGACTGTGGAGCAATATCACAGTTGCAACACATTCATAGAACGTAACAAATATGTGAAATGATCTAAAGTCACAGGAGAAGGCAAACTGACATACCGAAAATGGAATAGAAATGACAAAATACAAATTAATGAGACTGGAGTGCTAATGTATAACAGTATGAATGAGTCTCAGCACTGGTATTAGTACGAGAAGCTAGACCAGAGGAACCATGATGGCACAGATGTGAATCTCAAGGACAGGCCAAACTCTGACCTGTTGTGATAGAAATCAGTTTGCTTATAAGGTGTTGGAATAGTGTGACTCGTAGAGGGACAAGGGAGATTTCTGAGGTGAGAGAAGATGTTTAGCCATATGGTGGCTAAATGTATAGCTTTGTCAAGACTCAGCGGGTTGCACACTTAAGATCTCTGCATTTCTCTGAATATGAGTTTTGTTTAGCCCTAAAGAGAATTAGAGGGGAAAGAGATGAAAACCCTTTACTTGGCTAATTCCATTGTGAGAATATTTTGTCATTAGACAAGCATATAAAAATAGTCCCTGCAGTTCTTAAGATAGGAAAGAAATAGAAATACAATTTGAGTGATCAGCAATTTTATTATAGTAGCTCTATCCAACAAAATGCTCTACGACCATTTGAAAATGATGTTGAAATGTACCTTGATGTGGAAAAAATAAAGTGGCAAAAGCAGAGGGAAAATCCTTTTTTGCAAACACTGTAACTGACTTGTTTTTAATTATAGCAACACTTAAATGTGAGTTCTATGAAGTATACAACGGTATATGTCTATAAGCAATTTGTGCACCTCAAGTGTTGGGTTGTATTGTGCAACTTTTTCACTAGCATGGAGCTTTGGATTTCCATCTCACCGATTCACTACCACTTGGTCTAAAAGAGGAAATGTTTCCCCTCTCCTGCCCTTGAAGTCTGAGCTGCCTCTGTGGTCTGCTGCCCAGCCATCCAGCCCATGCTCCTGGGCATGTTCCTCAGGTTCTGTGTGGACCAGTTGCATACTGGTCATGTTTCTAGCCTCTGGTTTTAGCCACCTCTGCACACTGCTCCAACTGGCTCTTCTGTAGCACTTCTCTGGCCTCATACCTGTCTGTCTACCCTCTAGGCTAGATTGTCAGGTCTTAAGGTCCTCAGGTCAAGACTGTTATGTTAGGTGCCGGCTCTTACTTGTTCGAAGGGATAGAATTGTACATTGGCTAGTGCCCCCTCCTAAAGATATGCAGTCTTAAGCTTCAGAATTGGAATGGGACTGTTTGGAAAGTCTTTGCAGGTGTTAAGGAATTAGCTATCTTTGAGAACGCTGTCGGAGGGGACCTGAACCCAAAGGCACCTTTATAAGAAGATGAGGGAATATTGACCTATGGGGAAGGACCATGCGAAGGCACAGGCAGGGCTGAGTCATCCTGCAGCAAGCCAAGGAGAACCTGGAGTTCCCGGACCGGTGGTGTTAACCCTACAGCACGCGTGCCGCAGGGGGCTGTTTCATCACTTGAAAACTCTAGGTTCGTCCTGGTGGCCATAGACAGTGGAGGCAAGGAAGGCATCTTCCCTAAGCCTTTGGAGGGAGCACAGCCCTGCTGATCTCTTGACTTCAGAGATCTTTCCTCTGGATACGAGGAAACTGTCGTAAGCCGCCGACTTTGTGGTCATTTGTTCCATAGGACGTGAATCCTGGCAGTAAGCAGGGAGCGGGAGGATGTGTTCTCAGAGCTGGACTGGAGTGTGTAGCTTTGGGGACCCACTCTCAGAGGCTCATTAATTTATAACTAGTAATCTAACCTCACACAGCTGTGGAGTTTAGCAAGAATGGTTGTTAAAGTGGCTTAGACTGACAACTGATGAATATCGACTAGTCTTTCCCTGGCTGTAGGTGATCACCCCAAAGGACAAGAATGAAAAGTCCTCTGCCTTCTCTGCCCCCCCCACTTGTGTCCTGTCACGGTCCCCACAGACACAGATGGCATCTCTTGGAGGGACTGAAGACTCTTGGAAGCTGCCGCCCTGCGGAAGGGAGAGAGAATCGTGTCTCCAGACATGAAAGGAAATTGCTCTCCTCAGAAGCATCTTTTCCTATAATTGCATCTTCCCTACTGCTCCAGCAAATGAAGTTTAAATATTTAACAAGAATGTCAGCGCCATTTGGGTGTCTGGGGCTCTCCTGCAGATGAGGCTTCAGGGGGCTGCAGCCTGCACAGACCATGACTGGGTTGCAGCAGGCTCTCTGCCCTCACTCACAAGCAGGCGACTGGCCATCAAACATGTGCCCTGAGCCGTGACTGCTGCCCAACATCTCTGGCCCTCACAGCCTGATGGGGCTGCTGCCCTCAGCTGCCAGGAGCTGCGCCAGGTTCTGGCAGGTGTCAGTTTCTCCTAACGGAAGGGTGCACACAGCACGGCTCTGGCTTAGTGGGGTGTGGGCCAAATGCTGCCACTATTCAAGAAATGCCAGGGCAGACAGCACCCCAACAGACCGAGTGGCTTTTGCCCCTGTCTCCTGACTTCCACTGACCCACTTTTTCAGAGACTTTATAAACTTACAAATGACAAGCGTATTTGCAACTACACTTCATAAGAACGACAAGCGTATTTGTAACTACACTTTATAAATATAATGTATAAAGTACTATAACTTTACAGATCAGACTAAAAGATCAAGATGCTGTATGTACATGCACTGATTCCCCATCATGAATGTATTTGTATTGCAGACAGAACTAAAAAAATTATAAAGCCATCAAAGCTGTCTTCTAAATATCAATCAAGCCTCCAGCTGACACAGATGGCTCAGTGGCATTAGAATTAGAAGGCTGAGTTGGACAGAGAGGCAGAGAGCAATATCCCAGGAATGAACACTGCACCTGCCACACTCGGTGCTGGGTGTGGAAGGCTGAAGAACCCCTTGCTTTTTGAGAAGACTCCTTAAAAATGCAGACGGTTTCAAAAGGCCCTAGCGTCAGATAGGCACTGTGCGGCTTATTCTTCCCACACCACCAGCAAATAGTGACGAGAATGTTTAACTCTCACCCTGGAGGGGAGGGCTCAAGAAGAGATTGCCGGGAGGTTCTGCGGAGGACAAGTGGAAGGAACTCCGGAGACGCTGTGGCCTAGATCAAACTTGAGAGGGAGAGCAGTCCTATTTGTCGAATGTGGCCCCCGACACATTTGGGGGACGGGACAAGGTAGAGAAGTACAGGTGCACCGTCCAGTGACGTATCCGAACTGATCTTGTCCTCTTCATCACTTTCCCTCGTTGCTGGGACACAACAGCCATCACCTGTAACTGAGAGGTACATTTGCGCTCAGTTTCAGACGCCTCAGTCTATGGGGGGGTCAGCCAGCCCCAAGTTGAAGTGTGGCCCATTGCAAAGATAAACTGAAGAAAAGCTGTTTGTGACGTGGAGCCAGGAAGCTAGGAAAAGAGGGATGAGACACACCATTCTAGGCCATGTGCTCGGCACCCCACCTCTTCCAGAGAGCCCCCAACTTTTTAACAGTACATTCCACTCAGTCCATCTATGGATTAACCCACTCGGTCTAGGCCCCGTGGTGTGTTCACCTTCCCTCGCCCCGTGTCTGAACACACAGTGCTCTCACGGGACACACTGAGAGTCCATCTTGCTACCCAGCCTCAATCGGCTGCAGGGCAGCTGAGCTGCTGGTGAAGCCGTCATGGGGCACAGCCGCGGGCCTGACGGCGGCGCGGAAGCCTGAGTGAGCTGCTCAAGGCTAAAGTTTCCATCTCCTCTCCCAGGGCCTCTCAGCAGGCGGCCAGTCGGACATGAAAGGCTTCCACACTGCAAGAGCAGGCAGCCTGGGGCATCTGGAGGTGTGGAAGACCAAACCACCTCCTCTGTGGTCTTTCCTGGGGCCAGACTCGCCCCTGCAGGGGCTACTCGAGGCCCGATCGCCTTTCCTCTGAGTCCAATGGTAGAATCTCTAAGGCAGTATTCTACAGCCTACAGGAATCCGTACCAAGTCAGAAAAGAAAATTGGTTTTTAAGAATATCCCCTGTGAGGGAGTTATCTGTCTACCCTTCCATTTGTACTGGCTCTACCTTTCCAGAGTCAAGAGCTTTATCTTGTATTAGATGCTTCCATGTTGGAGAAAGTCATCTCTCCCAGCATCTGCTCCCAGATACAGACAGTTCTTTCATTTCTTATGAAAGTGGAACCAGGAACTGACAGGTTTTGAAAACAAGGGATTTAAAGTGTTTGGCTAGGAGGAGGTGCTTAATTAGGTTTTGCAGCTGAAGGGTGGTGGCTAGACAGGAGGAAGCTGGATAGAAGTTAAGGTAAGCTCGAACTCGGCAGACCACTGTTACCCATTTGAGTCTGGGTCCACTACAGGCCGGGCCAGACACCTGGTCGGCACCGCCTGGGCTGGCACAGACCTGGGGTGGGATGGGTTGGACGCAGAGAGTGTCATGGCCATCTGGTTGGTCACTGAACTCCCATGAGCCTCAGTCTCCCTCCTATTTCCTCCATTCGAAGCTGGTGAGAGTCTTTTGCTCACAGGTTTGCTAGATAAGAGAAATAAGAAGCCATTAGTCCGTGGAGGAGCTGAACATGGACAGTGCTTCACCCCCTCCTTGAGAGTTGATGCTGGGAAATGGAGCAGGAGCTCATGGAGGAGGAAAGTGAAGAAACTCTAAGGTGTAGAAAACAGACTGTGCAATCAGAATCGGGAAAGTACAGATGGGAAAGTCGTATTCAATTCCTGCATTTTCTTACTACCAGCTTGGAGCTAGTATATGTTCTATGTCGAGTGTCTGGGAACCTCAGGACTAAAACCAGAGAAGAAAACCGTAAGCTCATGTAATACTGCAGAAAAACTGGATTGACTGCTGCAGCTGCTCTGTCAAACTTCTGTTCTCTCTACCAACACTTGAAGTGTAGAAGTTTGCTCTCTGCTGCTTCTCTGAGAAGTAGAAGGCAAAGACTGGACTTTTTAGTGCCTGGGCTATATTGCTCAAGAAGTGTCCCTTCCATAGCCCTGGAGTTCTTCAGAGCAGACCAGAAAGGTTAGCTTTGCCCATCAGTACCCAGTAAGATGAGGGGCGAATACCACAGGGTAAGAACCTCAATGTTTGACAAGAACTGTTGAGGAATCTGTTAAATGGGTTCTATCAAAAAAACAACTGTGAAGGGGCCGGAGATTGAGCTCAGTGGTTCCGGCACCTGCCTTGCAAGCACAAGGTCCTGAGTTCAATCCCGGTAACCACATACAACAATGCTGGGCATGGTGACTCACGCCCACCAGCCATCAATACCACATACCTCAGTGCTGGGTGTGGTGGCTCATGCCTGTCATCCCAGCACTCAGGAGGCAGAGACAGGATTGCTGAGTTCAAGGCTTGCCTGGGCTACAGAGTGAGCTCAGGGCCAGCCTGAACTACAAAGCGAGACCCTGTCTCAAAAAAACAAAACAACTATAGAAAAGATGAGCTAATTTTAAATTCTCAGAATGTCAAAGAGAAAAGTAAAAACTCTAGCCAGAATATTAGAGTTGCTAGTGTCCATAAGGAGCAAAATATGATAGGTATTAGAAAGTAGAAAGAACTTGTCCAAAGGGGGAAGGGAATGGGGGAGGGGTGAAAAGACTGAAGGGAAAAAATGCAGATGTTTCTGTAAGTGGGGAGGGGGAAAAGGGTGAAGAGTGGGGAAAAAATTAAGATATTATGTATAGGTAGGAATTCCTCATGATCATTGTGTACTGAAAACGTGTCTAAATTTTATAACAATAGGAAATTGTAAATGTTATAGAAGCACATGGAGAAAGATTGCCTACCTATATTCAGTGTTCCTGCTGAATCTGAAGTATTAAAGGAAAATAAGTTTCATTCTAGAAAAATGTACCCAGTCATCATAACACAGAACTTAAGTATCTCAGGTAACAAGTATTAGAAATCAACAAAATAATTTTCAATGTGGACCTTTTGTGGCAAGTACGTATCTTTTCCAGCATTATTGGGATGTATGCTTGAGAGATAAAATTGCATAGTTAGGGTATCCACGTTTTAATATACTGTACCTAGAAGCTAATATATCCAATTACCACTAAAGTTGATTAACTTAGCAAGTTTTAAGCGTATATACTGTTAACCATGGCTGCCATATTGAACGTGAGTTGTCCAGAGCTTGCACATAACTGAGTGTTTGTAGCTTTTGACTAATGCCTCGCCACTTCTCCACTGTCAGCTCCCGGAAAACTCCCATCCTACTCTCTGCTTCTAAGAGTTCCACGATTGGATTCCACCTAAGTGAGACCGTGGTGTAAGGTCTGGCTTATTTTACAAAGCATGTCTTCCAAGTTTGTTCATATCATCAGAAATGGCAAGATTTCTTCTTTCAGCGCTAAATAACTGAATTCTCCATTACGTGATCCAAATATCCTTCAATTAGTTAATTTTTAATAACTTGTAGTAAAATGTGAGGATTCATCCCCCTGAAAAGCATCCTTTGCTCAGAATACTTACCCCTCGTTCCTGCTGCTTCCTGAAGCAGCTCTGGGAGTCCCCTTCCCTGAGTGTCTTTATGAGGGGCAATGGAAGAAATGACCGATGCCGCTACTGAACGCCACCCAACCAGAGGGAAAGTCGGGTTCGTAAACATTACAGTGAATCCTCATCAACTTCTCACCTGGGCCTGGCACCACGACCTGGGGCTCTTCTCCGAAGTTGAAATGACCGTGAAAAACATTCTTAATTAGGGGACTGAGGCAGCCACAACAGCACACTAAAGACACAGGGACATCTGAGCCCCTTCCAAGAGTGGCAAGAACAGCATACGTAATTATAGCAGCACAAGTCACAATAGTTAAATCATAGAATCGGCCTCTGCCCGTCAAAGTGAATGGATGGAGTATGTATTGAAATGGAGTACTACTCTGCTATAAAGGATAAATGCATTGTTTATAGGAAAATGAATGCACCTTGAATTCATAATATGTAAAATCAGATACACAAGCTTAAACGTCAGATGACTTCTCATATGAGAGACCCAGGTATAAAATACAAGCTAGGGCCAGGGATTTGACTCAGGTGGTACCACACCTATCTTGGAAACACAAGGGCTCAAATTTGACCCCCAGCGCCACAGAAAAGAAAAGAAATTTTAAAATAAAAATAAAATGTTACTGGGAATGGGGAGCTCTCTAGATCAAGAAATCTCGCAAGAGTGTAAAGAATTAAGATGTCATGTTCACCAAATGAACTATAGTAAATTATTTTAGATGGTATTCACTATATATCCAAAATATGAACTAAAAATGTGCTAAGTTTCACTCAAAGTAAGGGGGCAATATTTTGAAGGATGAAAGGGAATCTTTTATTGCAATTTAAACACTATTTTTCCATTATACTTGTTTTATCCTCCTACATTTATACCTTTTTTTATGTTGTGACAAACTTTCCCATGAACTAGCTGAACAGGAAGTTGTAGAAATGAAATAGAATCCAGTAGATGTATAGGATAGACATAAACATTCAGAAGCTTTTGCTGGGATCATTTGGGGTGGATTATTCCCAGGTTTTTACATATGACCATGTCAAATGAGAACAGAGAACTGCTTCCTCTTTGACGTAGATGTCTCATGAAGACCTAACTAGTCTGGCCGGGACTTCCAGTTCCGTGTGGCATTAGAACGGAGAGTAGTATCCTGCCAACATTGGATCTTAGAAGAAGGCTTTGGTTTCCCCCCACTTTTTAAATATTAGCTATGGGCTTCTCATACGTGGCCTTCGTGTTCTATTTTGATCGTTCTTAGTGAATAGATCTGAATGTTCTCATTTTTTTCTGTATCAATGATTCTTCCATTTCTATCAATGATAATATAGTTTTATTGACGTGGTGTCTCATTAATCATGGTGAATCATCCCTTACATCCCAGAGAAACCCCTGAATTACTGTATATAATCCCTTTAATGTGTTGTTGAGTTTGGTCTGCTAACATTTTACTCAGGGTTTTTGCATCTGTATTCATCAGACCTACTGGCAATACTGGCCTGTTATCTTTTCTCTGCTGTCTTAGTCTGCCTTTGATAACACGGTTATACTAGCCTCATCCAATGAGTTTGCAAGTGTCGTGAGTTATTTTTTAAGAGTTTTATACAAATGGCCATTCTGTGAATGTTTGGTAAAATTTAGCAATGAAGCCATCTGCACCTGGGCTTATCTTTGTTGGGAAATTTTGTATATTCAGTCTTTGTTGGTCAGCTCATGCCTGCCTTTTTCTTTTGGATTCAGTCCTGCCAGGTTGCACGACCAACAATTCATCCATTTGTCCTAGAATATCCAACTTGTTAGTATATAATTGTTCATAATTCTTTATCTTTATTCTATAATAACTATCTCTGATTTCTGAGTTTTAATTTTTCTTCTAAAGATTTATCATTTTGTTTTTCAGAAAATAATTTATAACTTGATTTACAGCTTTTCTATTCCATAAAATAGACATAAGGAAGAGAGAAAACTACATGTATAACACAAATATACAAGCAAGCTATTAGGAATAAAGTATATTAAAATAGCTATAAGTATCCAAATAGTGGACTTAAACTGTGGATTATCTACACACCAGTCACAAACACTGAGGAAACGTAATTAGGAAAAGAACCATTTTCAACAGACTATCAAAGATTTAGGCATAAGTCCTCCAAAAAGTAGAAATTTCCATAGGAAAAATAATTCTTAATATTTGTAAAGAACCAAAGAAATAGAAAATTATAGCTTGTTCATTGATTGAAGGTTTACTGCTGGGGTTTTACAAAATTCAATAAATGGTTGTAAATCTTATATAGAATAGTAAATGGCCTAAGTTCACCAATAATGGAATAGCATCGTATGAGCATTACTGTCTTGGCTATAACTACTATGATGCTATGTCAATTTAAGTTGTATGGTATTGACAGGATAGAAAACTGATAGTGGAAGAGAGGGCCCCAAAACAGATAATGGTCTACCGTGTTCTGCTTGAAGGGAGGATTTTTCAACAAATATACCCAGAAAATGTCAACCCAAATCAAACTTGATCACTACCCTATACCATACCTACATACTTTACAGAAATTAAATGATTCAGTCATATTTCCACTGAGTTTGAAAGGGTGTTTTGAACTTTAGTGTTGAAAGAAAATTGCAACGCAAAAAGGATTAACTATAAAATATTCAAAAACTTAAACATGTGTTCCTTATAGAGGCAATTTACAATTATTTGTGCAATCTATCTTAATAGTAAAAAGCTAGTGTTTAAAATATTCCAATGAATAAGGAGCAAGTAGCCAAAAAACAATGACCATTTTGTATAAGATGAAACACACAAAATCAAAATACAAGGAAATGCTTATTAGTGATTAGAAAAAAGAAAAATTAGAAAAAAATTGTATACATAGTTGTAAAAGACTAAGTCTGACAGTTCCAAAATATTTTGGAAAGTATTGGAAAATCTGGATAATCACTTTGAAAGATGGCTTTAATGAGTGCCGCATTGTCAAGAATTCTTTGCATATGTATGCAAGAGGTTTGCTTGCCTAAAAATTATTCTCTCCTAAAGCTAAGTTTTCAGAATTTTTCCAAACGTAGCTACCCCCTGTTCTGGTCAAACATACATTCTAGACCCTGTGATGGGGAGACATCGTTATGGTGCCATTCCAGTCTTGATCAGAATTGCAGACGGAGGGGATGTGTCCCTTCCGTGCAGAGCACTGATATGCTGGCTCCATATTGGTCGGAGCTTGCTCTCCTTTTCTTCCCTCTGATACAGCTAGCGGTTTGTCAGCCTAGTCCTTGAGTGATTATAGTAGTTTTCCCTCTTGACTGCAAAGATCATATATCATGTGTCAGATATAAATAAACCTTTGTAGTCATAAACTGAGGTTTTGAGGAATGTTTGTTACTGCAGCATATTATACCCTATTCTGACTGATACATGTGTAGACTGTTTTAGGAGCAATATTCCCAGCAGTTTTGGAAACCATCACATTCCCTGACAACTAACAGAAGACAAATTGGTAAATTTACTTAATTGGAAGTTATCTATGGGGAATAAAATGTCTACAATGAGATCTAATGGTATTTGAGACTTAATGTAAATAAAGTGAGAAATTAGAAATTTGACTCATAAAATATAGCATATAAAATATATATAAAATGTTTATGAAACTTCAAATGCAAATGCAAACAGTCCTTAGGAATGTACATGGTCATGGTAAAAATCATGTCCAGTGGAGAGAAGAGTAACGCAGGGCTCGGGATGGTACTTCCATGAGGCAGAGCTGGGATACTGGACAGATAAGACCACCTTGGCATGTGTGGGCTGCGCACTTTAGGAGCACTTAACATTAACATGGCAGCTTAGTCTGGTAAGTGATTTGTGAACCAAGATTATAGCCAATCATAATCCAAGGACATGTATCTAAGATTTGTTTTAAAGGACAAAACTGATCTGTTATCTTTCCAAAGAGGACTATAAGGAGAGATTCTTGTCTGTTTAGAATATACTTAAAATGCTAATGTGCATTATTTGCCAGTATTAAGTCCTAGAAGTGTCTCAACGGATCAGTCTATACAAGTTGGTTAAGCCTCTGTCTATGGCATTTTGCGATAGCCTGGGTTGACTTCTATCGAGGCTCTGGCATGATCTCATGAGCACTCCATGACACGGGAGGAAAAAAAAATGAAAATAAGACTTGGTAGAAATTTAAACATCCTACGAGTGGACTTGGCATCTATGGGGACTGGCACAGCACTATAGATGGGGCCACAGAGGAGGGGACCACTTCTTCCCCTCCACAAGGGCGCCCAGACTCTACCACCCCTGGGAGAGGAATGCATCAGGCCACAGCACATGACCTGACACTGTCAATGCTGCCGTGTGGTGAGCTTTTACCTCTTTCACCATTCGTGTCCATACTTTGTGGTAGCCTCACCTAGGGGTAGAATTCGTCAGCAGAACTAGGATCCCTTGGAGGCTCCAGTCACATTTTCTACGTGATGATTCTGGGCGTGTCTCCTTTAGGGATATAAGATCTACACTTGGCGGTGATAGAAGAGAATCTTTGGAAATCTGATGGTAGTTCAGACCCACGCTATGTTGCTAGTCCACTACTACCAGCAGTAAAGCTCTGGATATCCCTAATGTTTTTCAACTGGTTAAGATAAGAAAACCTACAAAATGAATAACATCCCAAAATTCCACACGTGCCATTGTGAGGCCAAAGTGAGTGGGTTTGACTGAACCTGTGGAAGTTGACTCTTCAAGAAGTGTTCATTAACAGCCTGATAGGAGTAAGGAAGTTGTCTTTGCTTCCAAAAAGACCCATATGACTGGTGGCTGTCAGTCATGTCAGAGTATATCAAGGGGAAATTGTGTCCCAAATCCCAGAAGTCTGCGGTGGTGAATAATGGATGTGTACAACTCCAAAATGGAGCCAACAGTGTTCAGTAAACATATATAATCGTTGTATGTCCAAAGGTTACCTTGTCTGTTGCAACCACTGGATTCTGACACTAATTAATTCACATTGGGTTGGGGACAGCATGTAGCCAAGAGGGACCAGCGAGTAATGCAGGTCACAATGGGAAAAGGGACCCGATGAGGGATACATCAATTTCCCTGTACAAAGGATCGACAGTATCAGGTCCGTGCCATGTATCTGTTTCTCAAGATAATGTGTTTGTAAACGAAGCTCCATACAACACCCTATTAGCTACTTTTAATTTATTCCTACTTGTTCCAAAAGCGAGTGACTATGGATATCATAAAATATTTGCAGTATGTAAAACCACTCTTTGTATAAAGTCTAAAGTTCAAGAATGCTTTGGAGTACTGACAATCAAGTGTTTAGTCCAACGGACCCACCAGAGCCTTATCTATAACGAAAGACGATGCAATTCCTATCCAAGAACATCCCATTTACACATGCAGTAATTGAGCTGTAAACATGGGGATTAGTTACAAAAAGCCTGCAATTCCAATGTCATTGTCCTGGCATCTGTTTGTGAAGGAACTCGAAGTAAGGTTCCAGAAGCATGTTTATTTTGGATGCGATCCCAGGAAACATTGGGGAATGGGAACATGAAATCGGGAAAGGGTAGCAGCCAGTAAATGATGTATCACCTGCCATATGGGCCCTTGCAGTATAGTTGCATCGAGGAATCCTGAGAGCTGGTGCAGGAAACGTCTCTTGGAGTTATTCCACCCAAGAGGCAAGGGACGGACCGACTACCAGGAATCACTGTTGAGGCTACCAATCTGTGTGCCCTCATGCAAGGAATTAGGTTCTGGAGGGATGGAAATCGGGCCAGCAGGCCCTGAAGTAGAAAGGGCTGAAGAGCTTGGGGAGGATACACCAGTGTCTGCTATCCCCAGCCAGCTAGGTTTGCTTTTCACCCTCCTATGGAGACACCATGCCTGGAAATGAGTGTCTCAGATGGCAGAAGAGGCTGAGGGATCACCCTTGGGTCACATCAGCAGTAGCGAAGAGCTCCCTGCGAATCCAGATGTGAAGAGACAAGGCTGGCCAGTGCGGGCTGCAGGACTTCATTAACCACTCACTTCCACTCCAGCGTGAGAACCCGGGGCCACCCAAGTCTGGGTCCTCTTGGGGAAGAGCAGCTGCTCCTCAGGGTGCAGACAGGTGGGGCCAGCCGGAGTGGGTGACGGTAGGTGATCACCTGAAGGTGATCACTGCTTCTTAGTGACTCCGAGGAGCCCGGTACCAATGCAAGAACATCTGGGGCTCCATCCTGAACTCACTGAAGATGAACCTCAACCTCAGTTGGGGTAGTTCACTAGGAAGGAACCCGGTGGTCCCAACCCATGGGCCCGTGCACAGGGCCTGGCTTTCCTACACCTAGAATCACTGAAGAGGATAGAAACCTTCCAGTGCAGAGAGCACGCGTGTAACCCAGGCATCGGGTCCTTTAGGATCCCCTTGGGAAACCCAGGCACTAGCCACATTCAAGAAACCAGTGCTGTAAGTTAGCCAGAGGTGCACAGCGATGGAAATGGTGCCTGACCGACCTCGGAAGGCTAGGCCTTTCACCTTGAGAGTGTGTAGAAATGTTGCCTCTTTCCTCCTGGCCTTTAGAACTCCTCTCGACTGAGTCCAGAAAGGTAAAAATGCAGGGCCAGAGAGCTCGTTGAGTTTGATTGTTTTCTTTCCCCACGGCATTCTTGGTATCTGATGCCAGCATTCCTCTGGTGTCTGACGAGTCACCGCTGAACAGGAAACCAGACTTGTGAGACCCAAAGTGTCACAGGCATCCTCACTGCCTGCCTGGCTAAAATTGCATTCATAACCTCCCTTTTTTTTTCTCTCTCAATTTTAAAGGACGTTTCAATATTTTAACATCCTGGCCAGCCTCCTTACAGATAATAAAAGCAAGGGTGTGGGGCGAAAATATAAAGTATGTATATAAAAAATACACAGTTAAAAAGGCTTCCAAACTGCTATTAAAAACTACAAGCTTTTAAGAAAAGAGACACACGAAACTTTTCACCTACATCGCACGAGTGCTCTCAGCTTAGGTTTCCAGGATCAAGACATGAGTGACTAGGGTACCCCGGGGCACCGGTGGGCGTAGGTGTTAGTTACCATAGCGTCGTATTTCCCCACATGTAAGTTAAAAGTGCTTCCTACTTGTATTTTGAGAAATTCATGGGCAATCAAATGCCACAGTGAGCCTCAAGAATTACGGCTGTATGAGCTTGTAGGTTTTTCATTATGTAGAAAATTAAGGCTTCTGTTATTTAAAATATCTTCCCCGCTCTCCCTTCCCTTCAGTGCGCCCTGTGCTTCCTCCAGCTGAAGCCAGCTTCACCCTCGGGGTCCACTGAACCAGACTCTCGCCTCCACCCAACAGAAACTCGGCACTGTGTGTGAGAACAACACACACCAATGCGATTTCACCCCCTTAGGGGACCACGTACCTCTGGCTGGGTTTGGGTATGGGAAGCAGGGCTTTCACTTCTAAATTTTCAACAGCTAATATGAAGGGAGAGGGTGGATAAAACCACCTTGTAGAAGAAAATTGGTTTCCCTGTAGGGTTTGTTTGCCAAATTATAAAGGTGATTCAATTGTACTGAACCCAGAGTATGCTTATTTTGATTCCCTTCTCCAGGAGCCAAAAATTACTGGCTTCACGGATTGCAGTCTTTTCTTTGTGATCCAAAACTCCCAGTAAAAAAAACATGAAGTACTCAAGGTAATAATCTATACTCTTTCCATCCCATGGTCTCAGCCCAGTGCAGAGGAAAGTATCACCTGGGACACTGAAGTCTGCCACGCACTGCCTGCTTAGGGATTTTTTTGGAAGTGTTCGGTTCCAAAAGTGCCTGAAGCGCCTCTTCTGAATATGACTCTTACTTCCGGCTTCTTCACTTTACCATGCGCTAGGAGCTGAACTGTCAGATTTAGGACACACCCACGTGCACACATACGCATGCGCACGCACGCGCTCAGCTGAAACTAGATGGGTGAAAGCTCCAACCTCCAGCCTCTTTGTTCCGAAAGGTTGAAGACCTGTTCCAAGTCTTTGTCCTTTATTACAGTCTCTTGTCTGTCTGCTCCGTCTTCCTCTGGTCTCTGAGATGACAGGGTCTGAGTCGGCAAAGTTGACTGAGGAACACGGAAGCCACACCCGCACTCAAAGGGAAGTTAACTCAGGATGGGTCTTACTTGCTCTGTTTCTGGTGGTGTCCTCTCTGCGCCTGTCCCACCTCTGAGCAATGAGATGTGTATCTGGGTCAGTCCATCCAAGCAGTGCCTGAGTCCCTGGGTTCCAGTGGGAAGAGAGACCTTCCAGCTCCAGGGCGAATCTTTTGGCTCAGAGCCTGGCTTTTGGCTTCTGACAAGTTAGTCTTGCACTAAGCGGAGCTGCTCAGGATTCTGGCATCTCCCTGTCTTCATTTATACTCACCTTCTGAACTCGTCTCTCCAACCAAAAGTCCTGCCTAAGCTTCAGAGCAAAAATACTCATCCTCCACCTGTGTATGCGTAAGTACATTCGGAAGACAAGGAGCAAGGCCCAGGTTGACCAGCAAGATAAGAAAGAGTTAAAAGCAGTATCCCTATAGGTTATAAACATGAAGACAAAAGTCATAAGCCCCTTTCCCTATAATCTGTTAGCCCCACTCTCCCCCCACTTTACTTGCTCTTTGAACTATAAAGAGTGTGTAAGTGGCCCAAGGCCCCAGCTGTGAACCCAAAGTGCATAACTAATGCAGCTCAATATTTGCTTCTAGTATAAGGTGAGCCATCCAAAATGTGGGTGGTCCTAGGACTGGTAGTCATTGTCCTTTTGTTAATCTAGTCTGTTATTTTAGTGTATTTTCGTTTGCTAGTACTATAAGACATAGACTGGGTACGTTAGAGAAAAGTTTTCTTTAGCTAACCTTCTGGCCCAAGGTTTTGACCAGCACATCTGGTACTGATCTTACTGACAGAGTTCCAGGGCAGCCTAGGCTTGTCCCATGGTAAGAGACACCATATAAGAGGAGACCTGCTCTCCAGATAACATGATCAATGAATTAATTCATTCAGAAAGAGTCTAATCACTCCTTAAATATCTGGCCGGATACTATCTCTCAATATCTCATGATGGGGGTTGAATTTCAGCATGAGTTTTGGAGAGGGCAACCGTATTCAAGCCATGGCAACTATGTAACAAAATGCTCTGAAGTTTAGTGGCTTTGGGAATGTATCTCTCATGATTTCTAAAGGTCAGGAACTCGGGAGAGGCGTGGTGTGGTGGTCCTGGTACAGGAGGCTGCTGAGTGGATGTTGAGGACTGAGGGCTGGAGAACCAGCTCCAGGCTGTTCACATGGAGGTTGCCAGGCCTGGGCTCCTCCCGAGCTACTGAGATGAGGGCCTCAGCCTGTTCCCCACCCATGGAGACCTCTGGATGCTCAAAACGCAGCTCCCCCAGGATACATGATCTAAGAAGGGGAGAGGGCCTAAACCAGAAGCTACTGTTCTTTAATAACCTAATTCCATAAGTGGTGTGCCATCCCTTCAGTACCAACCCTAGGACAAAGTGGGAGGGGGCCCACAACCATGGAGACCATTGAGTGCCATGGTGCAATTCACCTGCCGTGACTTCTGAGACCTGTGCTCGGCTCTTGCCAAAATCAAACACAGGACGGAGTTCTTCGTCCACGTCACAATAGAACTGTCCTTGCTTTTCGTTCAGCTCCTGGATCTTGTGCTTCTCTAAGGGACAACGGGCAGAGAAGGCATGGGTGACACCCTGGGGTCTCGTGGAAACACCACCTCATGCTATTACACTCACAGCAGACCAAGGGAGTACATTCACGGAATTGGGGAGTCAAGCACCATATTAAAGGTTTGAGGTCTCGGGGGTACAGCTGGCCCAGGGTCTTAAAAGTGAATTAAGTTTGGATCTTTCCTTGACCTGCATTAGAGTTGTCTTTCCTAGGGTCAGGGGAGACTCACTCTGGGACATTAGAGTGTGAAAGTGGCTGCGCATGTAATGAGTCCTTGTTGGCTAACCCCATTCCGCATGGCGAGGGCAGGGCTTTTGCCAGGGCCGGAAGAAGTGCAATTCAAAGCAAGCCCTTTAATCTCGGGTGGATATAATGGCTTTTTGCTGTCACAGCTCCTTCCTCTGAGAAAATCATTCTCAAGAGCCGCTCAGGAATCTTCTCCTCCTCCCAGTGAGCTCAAGTTCTGATGTGGTTAGAAAACTAGTAGGGGAAGTTATTTTGATGCTGCCTGTGGGTGATACAATCAGCCAAGGCCTAGGCAATCCAAAGGCCAAAGACAGACAAGATTTTTAGCAATTGCGGGACAGACGTCCTGCTGTGCTTTGCTGGATTTTTGAGGCATAAACGTGGGGAAATCTGAGCGATTCTTTTACTCTACCATCAACGTAGGACCTCACCTCTGAGCACCAAGATGTGTAAAGATTTCTCCCTGGCCACAGCAACCAGCAGACTGTCCTTTCATCAGTTTAATTCTAACATTATCTACCTGGATATAGGATCAGCTCTCACAAGCTAAGCTTCCAGACCCATAAAACTGCTGCCACACAGACGCTACTGACAGGGATTAGAATGTCACCAAGACGTCCACCGACCTGTCACATCAGGTTCTCAAAACCACCCTCTTAGGCTACATTAACCTGCTAGAGCAGTCCGCAGGACTAGAGGGGGTGTTAATTATGTTTGTCTGTTGGTTATGAACTTAATGGTATTACAAAGGCTACAAATCAAGTACTAGGAGGAGCAGTAGAGCAAAGAGAGGCTTAGGGGCGGCCACATGGGACAGAGTTTCTGTCCTCTCCTGGAGCACCAACCTCCAGGTACCTCCGCAGGCTTAGGCCCGTGGTAACCACCCAAACCCGGCCCTTTGGGGCTCTCGTGAAGGCTGCCTTGTGGACTTACTGCTTCAATGGCTGTTTGGTGACCACCTCAACTTTCCGTCTCTCTCCTCCAGAGATGGGAGGGCAAGTGGTATCATTTACATGAAGTGTCCCCCCCCAAGCCTCACATGCTCCTAGCTGGGGTTTTGGCGAGTGATTGGGTTACAGAGGTTTGGGGCTGATCTGATAGGAGGCGGGGTCTGAACTCGAAGGTCAGTGACAGTGAAACCCGGAAGTATATCTCCTTCCCTGGCTCCTCCGTCAGGGTGCCACGTGAGCAGTTACTCCTCCAGGCCTTCCTGCCATGCCGTCCCACCTTAGAGCCACTGGACTGACACCTCTACCAACTGAGCCAACCGGTGGGTGTTGGGTATTTTGTCCCAGCAATGAACAAAGTAAGACAATGGAGCCGGAAGTCTCAACCCTTCTAATTATGCCTTGGCTTCTCCAGTGACTGCCCCCCCACAGCTATTTATTTGTATACATAAGACACTCGTCACTGTGGACAGCTCAAGAATTTGTGGGACCCTATGTGCACCAGGAAGGTGGGATGAAGACCAGATGTACTTCCCGTCACAGGTTCTATGGTCATTGAAATTTGGCTTCTCCAGGGCTTAAGCAAGTGGAAATGTCAGGGGGGTTATTGAGCTTCTGTATTAAATACATTCTCAGGAACAGGCTACATCGTGGGAGTAGTATGCAAGCTTCAGAGGGGTGGCACAAAGATTTCTCTCAAGGTATTCTGCTCACTGTGGTCAGCCAGAGGCCCAGATTGGTGGATAATCCGCGGATTTGAACTTGGCAGGTGGCGAAGCAGAAGGAGCCCTCAGAGGTCCACACCAGAATTAAGTGTCCAATCCCGGGCATAAATACAGCCTTTCCAATCACTTGCCTCATAATTCGTTGGTTCTGTTGGCCTTATGACCCCACCCACAAGGGAACAGGCGATCGTCTTTTTATGAGTCTAGAGTGGGGAAAGTTGGGTGAGTTCCGGCAGAAAGCATTACTGATGACCACAAGTGGCATCCCAATGAGAATGAAAGCCAGACTCTCCTCTTCTGCTTTCGTGTGTACCTTAATTCCCCCAGATAGTACTTAATCTGTGTGAGTGTCTGCAATAAGAAATAGCAATGTAGGCCTAGAGGCTCATGTGTACTGTGCTCTAAAAGTGTCACTTGTTTAGGAAATGCTATTAACTACATGGCCTGGGTGTAGGGTTGGTGCCCTGGCTTCCGTGGGTCCTCGTCGTCCTTCGGGGAGAACAGAGAATCAACACTGGAATCAGCTGTGGAGGGCTGGCATGACCCAGTCACTCCATGGGAGACATACGCCCCAGGACACTGCCACTGGGCACTGTGAGCTCAGGGTTACCCCAGAAGATTCCACTCAAATTGTTCAAAGGAAGAGAACTTTATTCTTCCCATACGTTTTTAGACAGGGTCTCGCTTTGATTTCAGGCTGGCTCTGAGCTCACTATGGAGCCCAGGCAAGCCTCGAACTCAGCAATCCTCCTGCCTCTGCCTCCCGAGTGCTGGGATGACAGGCATGAGCCACCACGCCCAGCACTGTGGTGTGTGGTATTGATTGCTGGTGGGTGTGAGTCATCACGCCCAGCATTGTATGTGGTTATCGGGGATCGAACTCAGGACCTTGCGCTTGCGAGGCAGGCGCCGGAACCACTGAGCTAAACCTCTGGCTTTCTTCCCATACTTTTAAAAGTGCCATCACTAAAAGAATCTCCGCACTTTTGAGGAACCCACAGTTACTCTCAGCAAGACTTGGGTAATATCCATGGATAATGAGAGAGGAAAGAGTGGTGAACTAGCCCATGAGAGGTAGAACCGGGGAGAAGGGGCTGTCAGGCAGGATTTGCTTTTGTTAGTGCATAGACACCACCAAAGGTGAGGCCTGAAGCCGGAAGCAATACTCTACCAACTTGCCAGTCTCCTAGAAATGGCCATCGCTGCCTTAACCTGATGAGAAGCCAGCGAGCAAGGGCCGCCCAGGACCCCAGTTCCTCAGCACCAGCATCTCGAGGCAGAGGGAAGAATGAAGAGACGACTGAAGGGAGGAGTGAACAGATTTGGTAGAGGTTCTGGCTGAGACGAAAGAAAATTACAACTACTGGCCTTTGGGTTACTGAAATTTTAATTTCCCTAAGAGAAGGAAATTTTTACTGTCTCCATGGAGTGGAAGCAAATGAGAATTGATTTCTAGGACTTTATATTCCAAGGGAATTTAATATTGGGAAGAGATCCATATGGTTCAATTTGGGTCATCCCATGACCTTGGGCTGTGTCCTCTATCCATTCCAGAGGCTACTAGACCAGCAGCAGAACTGCCCATTTCTCTAGTCCCAGAAATTTATAAGAGTTGGTGTAAGTAAGTGCTGGGAAGCGGCCCCCGGGGTTTCCTTGGAAGGACTATTAATCTCCCATCCTAACAAGGGTAGCCCGAAGTAGCCGAAGGTGGAGGGGGAAACAATTCTCTAGCCCTCTTTGCCACTCAGAGGGTAACTGTTATCTCGCTGGGGTGCGGGTGCCCTCTACCAGCTGAGGCAGGGCCGGGCCCCTGATCTGCCACACTGACCCTGATGCTTAGAGGGAGAGAGCTTTAGAAAACTACGGAATGAACTTCACCAAGACCCTCCTTGCAGTTGAAGTTCTGCTTTTTCTACATCTGGGGGTTACTGACGAGTGGCGTTTGAGTTGAGGGAAATGTTAGCAACCTCTGATACGCCTCCAACCCAAGTGTGGGCTTAATTCAGAGCTCTGTTAGGCCAGTGACATGGAACCCTTATCTAGTAATAGAGGCGCTTTGAGTTTAATTCTCCTTTTTATTAACGTGTCCTCGATGGTTGAATGGATCTACATTGTTGCTTACCCCATGCCATTTTCTCCTTTTTATTATCACTTTTTTGGAAGCAGCACTTTCTTTCTGAAAAATACTCAAATCCCATTTTGCAGTTTGAGTGGGGGGTTGTCAATCACAGGGTGTAGGGTGGGTATGTGATGCCAGGTGAACCAATCAGAGCAGCAATAATGACTAGCCTTCAGGGATCACGTTTATCTTCTGCAAGTATTTGTGGTTCAGCAAGACACTGGCTCAAAAATGCCTTTTTCTGGTGATAAAGCTGGTAAGAGAGGAGCATAAACCAGAATCCATGAGGAAGTCTCCATTGGAGACAAGATCAATGCCCAAAGCAACAAATCTGAAAGAACGTTCCAGAAAGTTTCCATAATCCCTGCTCATCCAGCATTCCTTAGATGCGCCCACACGTTTCC
>PVIC010015186.1:0-35550 GCA_004025085.1 Thryonomys swinderianus
AGTGGACTTCTCTGAGTGCTGGAGGTGTTGAAGTACTTGCCCTGCAGGTCTGACACGGACTAAGATAGTGACAGCACACAGTGTGTGGTGAGTGTGGGCACTGTCACCATAGACACAGTAGGTTCAGACTGACTTGCTTCGCCAGCCCTTGGCAGTAACTCTGGCTGGGTGCCGGGTACCTGCTGATTTCACCTCCTCCTGCCTCTGCCATGGAATTTCCTCCCACAGGTCACCCTGCACCCCCCCCCCACCCTCTTAGACCAGTAGGGATGCCAAGCACAGGTATGCGCCACTTTCCTGTCACGGGCAGAGCTCGACTGCTGTGCCAGACCCTGCTGTACACCCACAGAGCTTGCCAAAGAATCTTTTCTCCCTCAGGGTCGGGTCTGCCTGCTAGAAAGCCCAAAATTATAGTGGCTTTTTAAAGATATAACTTTGGGCCAGATATAGCAATGAACACCCTTGATCCCAACTATTTGGGAGACTGAGGCAGGAGAATCCCAAGTTTGAGGCCAGTCTGGGCAACTTAGCAAGACCCTGTTATAAAACAAAATAAAGAAAATGAGCTACAATCCATAACTCAGCAATTCCTGGGTCCAGTGCCTGGCACCACCAAATGAGCTTTCATTGTCATGCATAAGAAGCCCGACAGACAGCTACAGAGCCATTTTCACACATGGTGAAGGGTGTCCTCGATTTCCTACTGTCCTTAGTATGTAGATTCCCCCTCGTGGGTCAGAATGGCTGCTTCACCGCTAGCCCTCATGACCGCGTCCCAGCCAGCCAGGAAGGCGGGAGTAGGAAGTTGTGCCTCTCTCTAAGGAGGCTTCCCAGAGGGCCTCACAGAATCTCCACTTCGCGTCAGTGGCCAGAGTTGGCACCAGCCCAGCTGAAGCTGTTAGGAAGACAAGCTGTGGGCAGCCAGCTGTGTGCACACGGAGGTTTCTAGTAAGCCTGAATACCTTTTCTGCCGGTTTTAAAATGCTTCACTAGCAACAATTTCAGACATCTGTGAGAAAAAGAGCACTGAGTAGAAAGAGAACATGGGACACAGCTGAGAACCATGGCCATCAGTTTCCTCTGCTGGAGTCGGTGGTCGCTCGAGGCTCCCAGCGTCTTGTCCCCGGCATGACCCCATCCACGGCTGCCTCTCCAGCGGCGCACCGGTTTGAAAGGGCCCGACCCAGTGGTGTGGGCCGCTGAGCCCGAGGGCACTCTGTGTTCTGTACTCTTCTTTTTTCACTGTTTTTGAACTAAGTCTTCTTGCCCACGGTCTGGATAGCTGCTGTCCATGCCCATGAGCCCCTCCAGCTCACAAAGTGGTACCGCAGAGGTTCAGTGGCAGGGAGACCCCAGGCCAACTTTCATAATTTTTTTTTTGAGGCAGGGTCTCGCTTTGTAGTTCAGGCTGGCCCTGAGCTCTCTGTGGTGCCCAGGCAAGCCTCGAACTCAGCAGTCCTCCTGCCTCTGCCTCTGCCTCCCGAGTGCTGGATTACAGGTTTGAGTCACCACGCCCGGCCCCCAGGCCAACTTTGTGCAAGGTGATCCCTTGCGCTGTGCTCCAACTCTCAAGCTCTGCGCGTTCCCATGGCTGAGCACGAGCCGCCACCCTGCCAGCTGCGTGGCTCACATGCCAGATACCCCTCTGCTTCCTGCCTGTGTCCGAAAAAGGAGACGCTCCCTCTGAGTGACGCTGCTGCTGTTAGCACTGGGGATGTGGGAGGAGGAGCCTCTCAGAGATGGGCTCATGGGCTGCAGTGACAGCCAGCTCCCTGCTGGCTCATGTCCCCTGCTTGGTGACTAAGCCCACCCCGGGCACCAAGGAAACCCCGGGTAGAGGGCACAGGCCACAGAGTCCTGGGCTTTGATAGCCGCAGGTGACGGCGGGAAGGCAGCAGGCCCGTGCCGCTAAGTGGGCCCTGTGGAAATAAAGCGCTGTGGGTCAGGGGTTCAGGAGACACTCCCCAAGTTCCCTGGGGGCTCTGGAGCTGGTCCCCGAGAGCCCCAGCCTGGCCGCGCACACGCCGTCAGGGGCGGGCTTCCTGCCTCCTGTGACTTCCACCTCGAGACTTTCAGAGTTGGCTGGCCTGCTCAGAAACTGTGCCTGCAGCCGGGCAGGGTGACTCATGCCTGTAATCCCAGCATGGCAGAGCCAGAGGAAGAGGGTCTCGAAGAGTTCCAGGTTAGCCTCGGCTATAGAGTGAGCTCAGGGCCAGCCTGAGGGACGACGCACTGGCTGGGCTCCCTGTGTGGTGCAGGCTGAGGCCGGGTGCTCCGGAAGGAAAGGGTGGATGAGATGCCCTTTTGCCAGCCTGTCTCTGGGGTCCCTTTGCCTGCAGCCTGGTGGGAGGCAACATGGCTGCCGTCGTGACATCGTCCTCATGTGGGAGTGCGCTCAGACATGTGCGTGACCTTCCCAGATTCTTCCCCCGTAGCTCATCAGCCGAGGTCAGAGCGCCCTTTCCAGAAGTGCGGCTGTGACTGCAGCTGCCATGAACGCGCCAGGTCGGCACCATTGGCTGTGCGTCGGCGCTGCGGTGTGCAGCCCCTGCTGCCCTCGCCTGGGCCTTTGACCAGCTGTCCCACCCTCCTCTAGGCACTGGGTGCGGCATCCACCTCCCTCTAGGTGCCGCTGCTCCCTGCCCCCCAGCGTGTCCCACCTGTGGCACAGCAGCGAGCTGCTCTGCGTGACAGGAAGTGTGTGGGCTCCCCGTGGCAGCACCAGGCGCTCGGAGCCCACGGTCGCGTCCTCTGAGAATGGGGTTGGCCGTCTCCGGGACCAAGCTTCGGCCGTGTTTCCAAGACAGCACAGCGTGCGCCCGCCACCCAGGGCTGCTCCGCCCGCGCTGCTGAGTGGTGGGACGGCCCTCGATGGCCGCGCAGCAGCCGCTGCTGGCTCCACGGGGACTGACCTGCGCGCCAGTCAGCGATGTCCAGCCAGGGCTGTGGGCAAGGCTGACCGCACCTCCTGCCGCCGTCCGGCTGGGCGCGCCGGTCCGGAGCCCTCCGTGGACGGGATGTCACAGCACAGAGTGGGGACTGCGGCACCCGACCCATGATTCCTCAGCTCTGATGCAAACAGCAGAAATTTTGTTTGAAAGTTTCTGGTTTTTCATTGATACATGTTTGTTGTGTTGTGTTAGGCACTTCTTGGAGGTTTTGTTATTATTTTGAGACAAGCTTTCACTGTGTAGCCCAGGATGGCCTCAAACTCATGGTGATCCTCCTGTCGGCCTCCTGAGTGCTGGAATTACAGGCGTTACCAGCACGCTACTGGGCCAGTATATTTATGATACATAATAATTACATTCATCTTAGTATGAGTGTGTTTCACGTCTTGATCATTTTTTAGCGTTGATTTTATTGATACATTTTATATACACATTGTGACATCTTGATCATTTTTATTTCTTCTTCCTCTCTTGGTCCTGCCCTCTACCTCTGTCCCTGAGTCCCCTTCCTATCCCACAAAGTCCCCCATTTGCTGTCATCCAAATTGTATTTTGCTCTTTAAATTATTTGTATTTTGGGTTTCTTATGTAAGAGAAACCACGTGATACTCCACATCTGATTTCCTTCACTTAGCATTATGGTCTCAAGGTGCGTCTGTTTTCCCTACGGTGACTGATTCATCCTTTCCGGCTGAGTAGTGGTCCGTGTGTAGAGTTACCGCATTTCCTTTGCCTGTTATCTGTTAAGGGGACGTAGCCATTTGCAAGAGTGCGCTAACAGGAGCTGTGCTGCTCTAAACGTGGGGCGCGTGGATCGCTGTAATGTGGTGACTGACTCTGGGGAAGATGTCAGATGTCATTTCTGTTTGTAGTTTTTTAAGAACTCTCCACACTGGACTAGTCTACACTCCCACCGTCAGTGTGGAAGGTCCCTCTTCCCTGGTCCATGATGGTAGCTGTTCTTTCTGGGGAAAGATGGAATTTGATTTGTTTTTCTCTAATGGCCGTGGATGCTGCCTATTTTCTCATGTACTTCTTAGCCATTTATCCTGCTTCTTTTGAGAAGTATATTTCAGTTGCCCAGGTTTTTATTAGGTCTGGAAGTTTCTATTTCATTATTGTCAAAGCTGAAAAATCTTTTAGGATAGTGACCATTGGTGTTTAACATTTATGTGTTATTTTATTTTCTTGTATTTATTCCATGGTACTGGGAATTGAAACCAAAGCCTTTGCAGTGAGCTGCCGGGCTTGCATTTGAGCTCTTCCTGCCTCAGCCTCTCAGAGTGCTGACCGCCACCCCCCAGTGTGAAGGTCTTCTTCCACATTTCTTTGGTTGTGTTCATCTTTTTTTCCAGTCTGTGTTTTGGAAAGAAGCTCTGCCCTGAGAAGGGCACAAACTCTGCCCTCCTGGGCCTGCACTGCAGGTCTGGGTGGCGTCCGTTCCCAGCTGCTCGCAGCCTAGGGTGCAAGAGACATGGCCCAGAGGCCTTAAAACACAGCGGCCCCGCTGAGTGCCCCTCGTGCCTCCACTCAGGGCCAGCGCTCCTCTCCGAAGCTGCTTGAAGACGCAGCTGAGGCAGCACTGCAGAGACAGGAAAGGGCCTGAGGCTACCAGGAAGCAGAGGGGCTCGCTGTGGGCCCAGAATGCGTGAGAAAAAGTGTGTGAGGCGGCCGTGGATGCTGCCTGTTTTCTCATGTACTTGTTAGCCATTTATGCTGCTTCTTTTGAGAAGTATATTTTAGTTGCCCGAGTTTTTATTAGGCAGAAGAAACCGCCTCACCCACTTCGCCGTGCAGGGGCAGGTTGGAGTCTGGTAACAAAGGAACCCCTTCCGTGACCTTAAAAGCCTGCACGTGCTCAGGTCTGCTGTCCCCAGCACTGAATGCTTTTAGTCAGGGGCAGAAAGGGCCAGGGAGCCACCTCGCGCAGCCATGTGGACACCTCTGTCTGCTGGGGAGACGCTGCAGAAGGGCCAGGGGCCCCGTGTCCCCCACCCGGCCCTCTGACTGGACAGCACCTGTGTGTCCCTCCTCCCCGCCCTGCAGTGCTGCTGCTAAGTCAGCTCCCTGCGGGTTAACAGGACGTCACCCCTGTCACGACAGCACCCCGCCACACCAGCTTCCTTGGGAGCCGCAGGTGATGTCACACGCTTCGTGCGGGACCCCACGCTGCCGAGGGCCTGGCACTAGGAGTGTAGCGCGTGGCTGACCTGAGTCATTTCGAGACCGGGGACTTGCCCTCCCCCCACAAGGAAGTGCCTCGATGCGCTTGAAATCTCCCGACCTGCTGCAGAGGTGTTTTTCGAGGGCAGGGCATTTTGGGAAGTCGTGCAGATTACCTAAGGCAAATGACCCTCACCCGCGGGCTGTGCGGAGCACGTAGCACAAATGTGAGGTGCGGCCTGGAGGACTGAGCAGCGGCCAGCCTCCCGGGGCCGCTCAGCATGTCACTGCCTCCCTCTTGTTGGGCACAGGAGCTGGTCAGGCTGATGATCGAGAAGCAGGGGCGGCCATCTCCAACGAGCCCCGTGAAGCCCAGTTCCCCGGCCGGCAAGCCCGACGGGTGAGTGACCAGGTCCCTGGCAGCAGGCAGAGGCCGGGGCGCTGAGGAAGCCGGGTCCCCGTCTCTGTCAGACGTCGGTGAGCACCTGTGGCTTCACCCACCTTGAGTATGGCACCCAGCGGGACTGCGTCTGGCGGGCGTCTGGGGAGGGAGTCATCGTCTGTTACTGACGCCAGTCGCCAAGTGGCCCTTCCTGACAATGCTGTCGTGCTGAGAACGGCCAAGGGCTCCGACTCTGGGGACTTGGCCCAGGGCCCTTCGAGTCTCAGTGTCAACCCTGAGACAGATGGCAGAACAGGCGGGAGACGGCTTTCACGCCTCGACCTGACGTGGAGCCTCGCGGAGCACCAGCTTAAAGTCCGTCCTCGGGTGCGGACCCTGAGGCTAGGAGCAGGGCCCGCAGGGACCCGGCCAGGCCTTGGTGTCTGTCCTTCACCTGTGACCCACACTCTTTATGTCTCTGCAGCCAGCCCGAGCCCCCCCCTGTCGACCGAGAGATGGAGGCCCTGAACAAGACGACAGCGGCATCGTCCTCCATTGAGCTGCTTGCAGACACTGCCAACGAGGAGATCGCGCCCCCCAAGCCCCCGCTGCCTGGCATCCGGGTGGTGGATAACAGGTGACTGTCTCCTCTCCTTGCGACATTGTGAGGGTGCCAGTGGGGAGAGCTGGGGGCTTGGTCCTCATTCCTCGGCCACTCTGAGCTTCATCCCTGCTCAAGAGGGCGTCTGAGACCCAAGCTGCCCCAGGGCCCTTGCACACACGGTGAGCGCTCCTTAGCTGCTTGCTTCTGGCTCCACCAAATGAAGGGAAAGGAGAGTGCTCTGAGTTTTCTTCTTCTGGAATTTGAGATTTTACTTTGGCATGCAGGGGCAGGTTGGAGTCTGGTAATGAAGGAAGCCCCATGCCCTATACCCCAACGCTGTTCTCAAGAGCTCGTGTTTGTGACGTTTGGTTTGCCTGGATGTTCTGATCTCTTCCAGCCCGCCCGCACTGCCACCCAAGAAAAGGCAGTCGGCTCCGTCCCCCACCCGCGTAGCTGTGGTGGCCCCCATGAGTCGAGCCACCAGCGGCTCCAGCTTGCCCGTCGGAATCAACCGGCAGGTAGTGCAGCCCCAGTCCTGGAAAGTGAGGGCGGCTGGGGGCATGCAGGTGGGCACCATCTCTCTAGCGAGGGCTGGATGTCCCCTGGCTGGACCCACAGGGCCCTCGAGGGCATCCCTGGCACACTCTGCACACACCCCAACATTGTTCTTCTCCATGGCATTGAATGCTGATGTCAGGGGTGGTCTCTGAGCGCGGCAGTCTCCTAAGTCAGCCCTGAGTGCCCGCTGTCTCTGTTGTCATGCCTCGGAAGCCCCTGAGCTCATTTCCTTTCTCCTCCCGAGGACTTTGACGTGGACTGTTACACACAGCGGCGACTGTCAGGGGGAAGCCACTCGTACGGCGGGGAGTCGCCCCGCCTGTCGCCCTGCAGCAGCATGGGCAAGCTCAGCAAGTCTGACGAGCAGCTCTCCTCCCTGGACAGGGACAGCGGGCAGTGCTCCCGGAACACAAGCTGTGAAACCCTAGGTGAGCGCGGCCGCTTGCCGGGCCATGACTCTGGGCTTGAGTGCGTGCCGCTGGCCTGGTCTGTGGCCGGCGGTGCTGCCGAGTCGCGTGCCGTCCACACCTTGACCGCCTTGTCTGCCTTGCTGAGAGGCTGACAGCATCCGTGAGACAACCACGCGAGACAGCCAGAGGCCCTGGTGACTGCTCGGGAGATCTGTCCCCGCACGGTGTGCGTGGCACTCAGGGCTCTCATTGAAGGTGTGAGCGCTGGGGGCAGGTGATGACAAAGGCCAAGCAGCTGTCGTTGGGGTGGCCGTAGCTCAGGGCAGCTCAGCGGGCCGAGGACATTGAGCTCTCCGTGCCCGTGACTCCGTGTCATCAGAGACGGCGGTGAGCCTCCAGCCAGGGCACAAAGCTCGGCGCCCCTGGGGTGGCGGTGGGAACAGAGGGGTGCACGTTCCCCCAGGGCCCGCCCACAGCTCCCAGGCTCACTTGTAGTGTATTTGGTAAGTGGAAAACATGCAAGACCATTTGCATAGCATATTCTCAGGTGAGTTTTTAAAAACAGAACCCTGAAGGGGAGAAGAAACTTTCAAGAAGTACATCAGAATGTAAACAGAGATGACAGGCTCTGGGCAGGCCCTGACGTTGACCTTCATGAGTGTCCGCTGGGTTCCTGCAGCGCTCAGGGAACTCAAGAACAGAGAGACTTAGGGAAAGGCTGGGAGCAGCTGGGCTCTGGAGAAGCTGGCACAGCCGGGTTCCCACCTCAGTGCTATTGAGAACGTATAGAGGGAGAGAGTGTCAGGGAGATGCAGGAAGCTGGAGCTCAGAAAGATGGCTGGTGACAGGGTCTCCCGGGCCTGGAGCTCGTCTGCCCGCCCTGGGGACCTTGGGGTCACGCGCGGCTGTGCCTTGGCTTACAGATCACTACGACCCTGACTACGAGTTCCTGCAGCAAGACCTCTCCAACGCAGACCAGATACCTCCGCAGGTGGCCTGTCACCTTAGCCCGCTGCCAGAGTCCTTGGGGGAGTCTGGGTCTCCGTTTCTCGGCCACGCCTTTCACCTGCCGCTCAGCAGCCGTCCCCAGCCCGAAGGGCCCTCGGCCATCGGCCCACAGACGGACACCCCGCCCGCCCTGCCGGAGAAGAAGCGCAGGAGTGCAGCCTCGCAGACCTCGGACAGCTCTGGCTGCAGGGCATCCTACGAGCGGCACCCCTCGCAGTACGACAACATCTCCGAGGACGACCTGCAGAACTGCACGCAGGCCCCGGCCGCCCCCTGCTCGCCCCTCACGGCTCTCCTGCCCTTCCAGCAAGGAGGCTCCCCGGCCCCCGTGGAGTTTGTGGGTGACTTCACCGCTCCCGAATCAGCAGGTGACCCCGAGAAGCCACCTCCTCTGCCAGAGAAGAAGAACAAACACAGTAAGCACCCCAGTGTGACCCACCCCCCCCGCAGGGCCCGCGCCTGCGCCCGGAGTGTGGCAACGCGCTGGTTCAGCCAGCTGCTGCCCGAGCCGGACCAGTGCTTCCCAGCGCACCGCTGCACACCGGCCCTGCTGGGGGCCGTGTCCTCGGCCCCGGCGGTTGTCCCGAAGCCTGCTGAGCTGGCCCTCCTCGGGCCTCCGTAAAATCCCAGGCCTGATCCCACAGAGCCCGAGCGCTTCTCCTCTTCAGATGGTAGTCAGTGGGCCCTCGGGCTGCACACTCGGGCCATGAGTGTTGGGATGCACAGGACACGTCGCACGGTGTCTGTGCAGAGGAAGGTGGACACATGCACGACTTACCTGGGGCCCACAGAGAGGTTTTCCGAGGGCCTTGCAGGCATGCTGGGTCCATGCCAGGTGTGTTCTGTCCTCAGGGATCACAGAGGCTAGTGACAGGCGATGCACTCACAGAATGCTTGGGACCTGAGACTTTATAGATGGCGTTACCAGGTCCAAGGGTAGACCGGAAGTCCGACTGTATATGGGGGGTATTTGCCACAGAATCACTAAGCAGGTTTCGGGGAATTCCGTTCCCCACCTGCTCGCACTGGGCATCACAGGGCCTGTGCTCTTGCCCTCCCCGCCCCTACCCCAGCACGGCAGCCGTCCCCGTCCTGACGCGTGTGGTCACATCGGCCTCCACCCGGACCAGCGGAGCACGGCTCTGTTCTCCGGGGCACCGGGCTCTGCAGAGCAGAGGTCTCTGGGGGTGGGCCGAGCCCAGCCAGACCTGCAGCATGGTCTCTGGCCAGGGGCCAGGGAGGGCCCCGGTGGGGAAGTCCCCCGCCAGAGGGAGCGCCGACCCCCCGGGCTGGGGATGTCTCCCCTTTGTCGCCTGCTCACTCCTGTGACACTTGTGTGCGCACAGAGGAGCCTCCCTGGGAGCTGAGTGGTCCTTTTGGGGCTCACCTCCTGCCCTGGCTCTGCCCTCCCTGGATTCTCTGACTTCCAGGCTCCAGGGAAGCCCTGACTCTAGTGTCTGAAGAACTTTTTTCCTACTGCAGCCAGCTATGTGGTTTTCTTGGCTTTTTTTTTGGCGGGGAAGTGGGGGGCGGGTCACCAGGGATTGAACTCACAACCTTGCACTTGCAAGACAGGCTTGGTGCCACTGAGCTAAACCTCCGGCCCCATTTCCCTGGCTTCTGCATCTCAGCTCTGCCTGGCACGTGCCCGTGACACAGCCTGTCAGTGAGTGGCTGAGCCATCCGTGCCCTGCTGCAGGTTACTTAGGTCTTGAGCTTCTCAGCCCAGGCGACCTGGGTGTCCCAACTCTAGCTGTCACCTTAGCTCCTCTGTGAGTGAGTTCATTGGTGCAGTTTCCAGGACGAGTCCCAGGGGCCGACGGCGTCTTTTGCCCTGACGTGGGCCTGCATGTGAGTGGGGCCATCCCAACATCCACGAGCCCACTGCCAGGCCAGGGGAAACACCCAGGGGGTCGTCGGGACCCTGAACAGTCCACACACGCCCGCGGGGATTGCAGGGGAGGCTTCCGCTCCAGGCTGCCCTCCCTGCCCTGGAAGGACGCCGGGCACCTGTGCACGGGGTCACCCTGCATCCGATGGCTCCCGGGGGCAGCAGGGCTCCGATCTCCAACCCCAACATCAGGAACTAAGGGCTGGCACCGCAGGGATGAGGCCACAGATGTGACGGCTGAGCCATTGTGCCTCTGGTGGTGGCTGTCGTGCTGCAGGGGCAGCTGAGAATGGCCTGCTGCAGCCATGTGTGACCAGCAGCGGTACAAGAGGCGACACGGGGCTGGGGCTTCTCACAGGGCAGCTGGACGGGACGCTGAGTCACCCAGAGAACATGCCCAGGGCTCCCCTGGCCCCAGGCCCCCAGGGACACAGCAGGGACCGTGTTCTCTCCCACACCAGTGATCCAGCACCAAGCAGATTCTGTCTGTCCTCGCGGGCCACCCAGCCGCCTCTGCCTGCCACCCTCCCGGGCACAGACTCAGGGCCTTCTCGGGTGTGGCTCCCCGCCGGGCACCCCTGACTGTCCCCAAGCTGCTGTGCTCTCCAGAGCCTCTCGGCCTCCGGCCCGGTGTGAAGGGTGCTCCCTGGGCTTCACCACCTTCCAGGGTGGCAGCACACGGCCGCCCACGGACCGTTCCCCTGGGACCCACTTCCCCACGGCCACCTTGCACACCTCACCCCCTGCCGCGCTGTGGGGGGCGTGAGCCCCACGAGACAGAGGCCGCCTTTTCCCGCTAGTGTGGTGCAGCGTCAGCACCTGCATCAGGGCTGAGCATGGGAGTCCAGCGCGCAGCCCCGAGGGGTCCAGGGCCTGGAGCTAGAGTGGCCAGAGGGTTTGGGCGGGGGCCCAGTGCAGCTGGAAACCCCCAAGGCTTTGCAGGAAGGGAGCGGGTGACCCCTGTGCTTTCTTTTAATCAGCTTCATTTTTGAGAGCAGATTTAGGTTCTCAACAATACTGGGTGGAAAGTACAGAAACTTCCCGCGTCTTCCCCATGCGGTCAGCACCGCCCCCAGGGCAGGGCCTCTCCTCCCAAGGTGGGCCCGGGGGCACCTACCGGGCTCTGTGAATGCGGCATGCACATGCACAGTGACACGTGGCACCCACAGTGCCACCGCGTGTTCCTCACCCCACATGTCCCTGTGCACTGCCCCCCCCAGGCTTCAGTGGGGGACGAGATGGGCTGAGGGACCGTGCCAGTGATGCCAGTGATGCCAGCGGCCCTCTGTCCCCACAGTGCTGGCCTACATGCAGCTGCTGGAGGACTACTCGGAGCCACAGCCCTCCGTCTTCTACCAGACGCCACAGAGCGAGCACATCTACCACCAGAAGAACAAGATGCTCATGGAGGTGTACGGCTTCAACGACTCCTTCAGCAGCGGGGACGCCGTGCAGGAGCTGGCGCCGCCGCCTGCCCTGCCCCCCAAGCAGCGGCAGCTGGTAAGCGCCCCGAGCAGCCTCACTTGCCTGGTGCCACAGGGTGCCCAGTGCTCCCGTCCTAACAGGCGTCTTTGCCCTGCCCGGCGACCCTCCCCTTCCCGCGCTCCACGCAGCTGGGACAGGCCTCTGCTCTGAGTGTCTGCTTTCTCTGCTCGCGGCCGCTCGCATTTCTCCTTTCTTCTTCGGCTCCAACACAGACCTCCTGAGAGCAGGGCCTCCGTCAGAGAGCAGGGTGTGGCCGTGTGCAGACGTCTGTGGACTCCTCCACTCTGGCCCCAGCGAGGGCAGCCCCCAGAGAACAGAGCCCCTCTGTGCTGCCGCCTGGCCCCATCCTCTCTGGACACCTGTGCTGGGGTCGTGCTGGGGTCCCGCTGGGGAGCGAGGGGTCGGCCAGAAGGCAGGGTCTTCGGCACAGCCAAGGGCACCCCCAGCCCTTTCGGCTTTGCTGCCACTTGCCGAACTAGATTGAGTCTCGGGTCCAGCCCTGCTGTCCAGGAAGCCAGTCAGCAGCCAGTCTGGCAGCTTTCTGACCAGAGAGGGGCCCTGCTGCAGTGAGCTGGTCCTTCTTTTGTCTGTTCTGAGAGGAAAAGGAGGTGCCACCCTGTCTACTCTGACAGGCAGACTCTAGGACAAACAGCCCCAGTTGTCCTTGTGTGCGCCCAAGGCCCAGCCTGGCTGGTGGTCCTGAGTCGCGCCCCTGCCGTGGATTCTCTGCCCCAACTCTGGTCTCCCTTGGAGTTGGAGGCCTTGGGTTCCAGGCCCACCTCTCACAGCCACATCCGAGCCTCAGCCCTTCCCTGCCCAGCACTCAGGCTCCTCTGAACTAATCCTGAGGGATCTTCCCCATGGAAACACAGCCCCAGCCTGAGGCCTGGAACCCAGAGTATCTGGCTAAAGCCAGGGCCCAGCCAGATTGCACTGAGAGCTGCCGGTGTGTCAGAGGTGTCCATGGACCCTGAGCACATGGGTTGCACACCTGGCAGCCAGTCCCAAAGAACCACCACACTGGCACACCAGGGCGTAGCAGGCAGCCCCAAACTCTGCCCAGGCAGCCACAGCTGCCTCCGTGCAGTTCCAGAAGCCTCACCACAGCTTCTGGCATCCCACTGTAAGTATACTGAGGCTCAGAGACCGAGCCCAAGGCCCCTGCACACAGGCCGAGCTGCCTGCCGGTGCTGCTCCTCAGTGCACACACAGGAAGACTCGGGTACGTTGTGCCCACAGCTGCCTGAGGTAACCATGCGCTGGCCGCCCTACCCTGGAGCCACCCGTGGCAAACCAAGGCCAGCAGGTGGTCGGTGGCAAGGTCCGGACTGGGAGCCAGTGCGCCCCTCCCGCCTTGGGGCTCGGAGCCCACCCTCCGCCCTCCGCCCTGGCCTCTGGCCAGTGTGCGAGTTCACCTGACCCCACTGTGAGAAAGTGAAGCAGGTGCCCCTGCTGCCAGCGCCCTCCGTGGGCGACCGGCCCTTCTGCCTGGCGTGTCGCTCGGGGCAGGGAGCGTCCCGGCCCGCTGGGCTGGGCGTGCTGACCGTTCTGTGCTCTCTCCTCCTCCCTGCCTTCTCTTGCCCTCCGCCCAGCAGGCCTCCCATGCCGCTTCTTCCTTCTCCTCTGTCTCCTACTGTGTCCAGCAAACTAAAGTGGCCTTCACCCCCGACGACGCCAGTGCCACTCAGGGCCTCAGTGTGTCCATGTCTAACTCCTTTCTCAGCCGGCACGGCGGCTTGCCCGTGCCCTCGGTGAGTCGCTCCCCGCCATGCCCATCCTCGAGCCTGCGCCTGCGCCTGCGCCTACAATGCGGGCTGCTGGCCCTGCCCCTGCAGACTTTGCGAGTGGTGGGCGGGAGCCATTGGGATGTTCCTGGGGACCTTGGGAGAGCCAGGAAGAGTGCAGGGGTGTCCACAGCCAGCTCGGTGTCCACCAGCACTGGCCCAGCCACTGCGGCCTGGGGTCAGTTTCTGCGTCTTGTTCAGGAAACGAAGCCCAGGCGACTTGAGGGAAGGACTATGCTGCTTGGCTTCTGCGTGGTCAGCAGACACCACTGTCCATGGCGTAGGTCACAGGCCAGGGAGGGAGGCCTGGCTGGCCGGGCTCCCTTGCTGGTATCTCTGGACCTGCATCCGGCCGCGGGGCTAGCTTGTCTGTCATCTCCGTCAGGCTGGCCTGGGCTAGTTCTCTGGCAGCTGGCAGGGTTCCAAGGAACAAAGGGACGTGTGCCAGGCGCCCTGGGGCCTAAGCCCCTGGAGGACAGTGTTGCTGGGCAAGGCCCACCCGCCCCGCAGCGGGAGGCACCAGGCCCATGGTGCCAGTGCCAAGTACAGGCCCACACAGGGAGCCGGTCACTGTCCCTGGGCGAGGGAGGAGCCACTGCTCTCGCTGCAGTCCGAGTCAGGCCGGGGCCCGCTGGCCACTGTCCTCCAGCCCTCTGCCCGTGTGCAGCCCTGGACAGCAGGGAAGGGACAAAACCAGCTCAGGCCTGCAAGATTCTGGGTGGTACGTGACAGAGGGCACAGATGAGCTACCCTGAGACACTGGCACAGTGAGCTTCCGGAGTGAGGGCAGGGGCGCTGGGCCCTGCTCCGGCCCTGCTTCCACATCTGCGCTCCCCTGTCTGTGTCGCCGCCCCTGCCCTGCACATGGGCACCTGGTGGACTGGGTGCCCGGGAGACCTGCCCAAGCACCCTGGCATTCTCCCTGGCTCTTCTTGCACCTGTGCCAGGGTCTCAGCCCCATGCCCAGGGCTACGATGGCGCTGCCTGCAGCAAGGACCTTGGGTGCGTCCTTCCCTTGGGAGGGTCTCTCCAGGGCCTGGCACCCAGGCTTGCTGTGGTGCAGACATGGCTTTTGGATACTCCCAGCCTGTGCCGCTCCCTGCCCGTACCGCAGTGGGGAGCAGGAGTGCCCTGAGCTTCGGCCGCAGCCCTCTGAGCGCAGGTCCCGTGAGAAGGCCACACAGGTGAATTGCACTGTCGGTCGCAGAATCACAGACAAGCCAAGGCCATTCAGGTCGGGTCTGGGTGAGAGCGAGTCTGGCTTCATCCCCGGGATGTAGAAGCCTTGGGCATCTTGCGTCCTCAACCTGCTGTACTTGGGCAGAAGCGTTGGCAGCAGCAGACGCGCCGAGAGCCTCAGGTGTCCAAGGCGCTGGATCCCACGCCGTGACAGGCAGTGCCGGCGTTTCCTTCCTGGGGCTCCTGGTTAGATTCTCCCACGAGCTGGAGCGGGCTGTGGATTGCTGCCTGTCAGGCAGGACACTCTGGAGTGTCCTTGTCCTGGTGCTCAGGCCTGTGCCATCCACCCAGTGTGCCATTCCTTGGGGTGCCCTAGAATGCAGCCGGGTCCAGGCTGAAGGCCCTTATTCAGTTCTTGGCAGGGTCCCATTCCGTGTACTTCCTGCAGAATACTTCTTCCCGGCGGAGTTTGTAGCGCCATGAACCTGCGTTGCAGCCGGGTATGGTGGCACCCACCTATCATCCTATGGTGGCACCCACCTATCATCCTAGCACTCTAGGAGGAGGGCACAGGTTGGAGCCCACCCTAAGGACCTTAGCAAGATCCTGTCTTAAAATAGAAAATAAAAAGGCTGAGATATACCTCAGTGCCAAGGTTCTGGGTTCAGTCCCTACTACAAAAACAAAAAACAGAGCTTTAGACAACCTGGGGAGAACTGGGGACTCGCCGCCCTGTCCGAGTGAGGGGAGTGCACCCCGCCGGGCCACCCCCCTGTGAGACTTGGCAGAGACAGTGTTGGGCAGATGCGGGCTGCGGGGGAGGGGCCTTGGCCGCGGGCGAAGAGCTCGTAGCTTTTGCTTCGGTTCTGCTCCGACTGCCTGTGATGCTCGTGGCCACGGCCTGGTCAGGGAGCGGCCGGCCAGTCCCGGGAGGGAGCATCCTCACTGCACACTCGGACCCTGCCTCTCCTCCCGTAGCTCGCTGTCGGCCCTCAGCCAGGGCTTTCTCTGCAACTCTGGCTGAGCGTCCCCTCTTCTAGAGGTGGAGAAGCCCGCGTGCCAGCGCTCCGCCAAGCTGAGGAGAGCGCCAGACCCTCCTCATCCGGCCAGTGTTAGGTCTGTGTCTATGCACTGCTGAGTGACCGGGCAGGCACTGAGCCCTGGAACGGCCTGAGCACAGAGGACCCAGGCGTGTGCAGCGAGGGCTGTGGGCCCCAGGGAGTCTGAGAGGAAGCGGCTGAGCCGTGGGCAGGCCCATGAAGTCTGGGGGCGTAGAAATCATTGCACTAGCTGCCCAGGACTGTTTGTGTCCTTTCTAACTCGGGCTCAGCCTCTCCAAAGACCCTCAGAGGCAGCAGGATTTGCGAGAAGAAGCAGCCAAGAGCCAGGGGACAGACATAGGTCACAGGGACCCATGGGGGAAGAGGGTCTCCCCTCATATTCCCTTCCACTGCCCAGATTACCCCCGTACAAGGGCTGTAGATTCAGCTCAGTGGTTCCGGCGTCTGCCTGGCAAGCGCAAGGTCCCAAGTTCAGTCCGGATGTGGTGGCTCGTGCCTGTAATCCCAGCATTTGGGAGGCAGAGGCAGGAAGATTGCTGAGTCCGAGGCTTGCCTAGGCTACATAGTGAGCTCAGGGTCAGCCTGAACTGCAAAGTGAGACCCTGTCTCAGGGAAAAAAAAAAAAAGAAGACAGACGGGCCGGTCCTCCTCGTGGCACTGGGAGCCCCTTGGTGTGTGCTCCGAGCCAGGCCGGTGCTGCAGCCCGTGGCGTACCTCAGGGAGGGGGCTGCTGCCACCACAGGGGAAGCGGCTTCCCTTGAGGGTCCGCAGAGAGTGGGTGACCCCATGCTCACCACGGCGAGCAGCGGTACCCTTCACGTCACTCTGCTGCTCAGCCAGTCCGCCATGTGCACAGCGGCCTCTCCCCCGTGCGCAGGGGCACCTGACCCGAGGCCACACCACGCAGCACGGTGGTGACTGAAGGGCTCAGCCCCTCCGGGACCCCCCGAGGCGGCACGGGGCCGTCCCCTCTCGCTTCTCACGTCAGGACTCTAGTGGACAAAAGTGAGAACGGGTGCCTGACCGCCTTCAGATGGCTTTGCGTAACCAGCTGACCACGAATTACCAGGTCGCCCAGCAGCCTCTGCCATCCCCTCCACCCCTGTGCCGCCAGACAGGGCCTCACTCTGGAGCCCAGGTTGGCCTTCTACTTGGGACCCTCCTGCTTCACCCTCCAGTGCTGGGTTGCAGGCGGCACCCCCCAGCCCGCACTGTGACTGGATTGGCGGCCCCTGCGGGTGCATTTTCAAAAGAGCCGGCTGCTGCCCTGACCTCCACCCCTCAAGCTGCTTGCACGCGAAGCCCGCTTGCTCCCTTTTACGTGCCTGGTACCACACAGCCCACAGCTGAGGAGCGTCCCCAGAGCGCACCGCAGTGTTCCAGGGACCGCCCCCCGCAGGCAGCACCCCACAGTCGCCGCCGGACTCCCAGCTGCTCCGTCGCCCAGGTCTCTGGGTTGTAGATCAGGAGCCTCTCGCTGTAGCTCCAAGTACAGAGCCCAGTGGACGAGTGCAGCGGCCCCTCAGGAGCAGTGTCTGTGCCAGCCGGGTTCCCAGACAGCCACCAGGCCGCGCCCCCTCAGGGGCCGGCAGCACGGGCAGCCTTCCTGCCAGGCCCTGCCCTGGAAGGTCCTGTTGTGCTGCGCTTGGCGGAGGGCCCAGCTGGGCGCCATAGCTGGAATGCCAGAGCTTAAGGGAGGGGCTGGAGGGGCTTTTCCCAGAGATGCCAGCCCTCCTGCCCCACTCCCCTCCCTCCGGCCCTCCAGCTCCTCCTCGGAAGCCGGCCAGCAGGGGGCCACCCACACTTCGGTGAGGCTGCCACATTTGATTAATAGGAGGACCAGCGTCTGAGTGTTGTTCAGCCCCCAGACATGTGCCAAGCAAGCCCTTCCAAGAGGCCTCTGCCCTGGAAGGGCCCTGCACAGGTGTCCTGGCAAGCAGAAGGGACAGCCGGTGTACGCAGGGCATTTACAGCGCCCGGCACCTGAGACAGCACAGCACACGCTCGGGAGCGGCCGCAGGTGCCGTTGCTCTCGGCTGTGATGAGAGACCGGGGCTTAAGAGCTGAAGCACTGGCCAGGGCCACGCAGGGGAGAAGAGCCAGGTCAGGCACATGCCCAGGCAGCAGGAGGGCACGTCTAGTGGCTGCTCCCTGGCCCCTCCCGAAAGGCCCTCTGTGGAAGTCTCCAGCCGGCCCTCCAGAGCCTCCTGAGTGGTCGGTCAGGAAGCCCCTTCTCACCCTCAGGAGGGTGCAGAGGCCTGTGTGTGAGTCAGGACGGCTCGGCCCGCCGACCTGCCAGGAAGCCCTGGTGCCAAAGGTGAGCCTTACATTAGGTGGCGGCAAGCAGGCGGATGTGTAGGCCAAGGCAGGCAGGGAAGATGACGGGGGGAGGGAGCACCCAGCAGACCAGCATGTCTGACCGTCCTGCTCCGGCCCCCAGAACAGCACCGTGAGACGGCCTCACCCTGGGGGCCCATCTGCCAGGAGTGAAGGAGACCTGGAAAGCCCAGCCTTTTACCCTGCTGCCGCCTGCAAGGCCCAGAGAGTGCCCTGGCCTGCAGCACTGCTTCGGCGGCCTGCAAAGGGTCAGGCCGAGAGAGGAGTGCGGGGCGCGAGCTGCCAGCTTGCGTCCCAAGGGGGCCCTGTGACTGCCTGTTCAGGGGGCGGCGCGAGTGTGCATGGGTGTTGTGGGCTGGCGCCAGCCCTGAGCCTGTGGGGCAGTCGGGCTGGGAGTGTTGGGGAGCAGCAGGGGCCCAGGCAGGCGCCTCGGTGCATGTCAGTGCCCCCGGGGAGGGTGGCCAGAGCAGCGGCCGGCCCTGGATCCAAGGAAGAAGGGCAGCGCTGCCGAGCTCCCGGGCCTCCTGTGAGCCTGAGACCTCAGCGCTTCTTCCCGTCCCTCCCGTGGGCTCTGGGTGTCCTGTCCCATTCGGGATGGGGTCGCGGAACTTGTTGTGAGCGGCAAGAGCTTAGGGCCTGGTCCTTTCCGTTCCTCTGCTTCTGGTTCCCACGGCGGCCGCCTGTGGCAGACCTCTGCAGGGTGCAGTGGCACCTTGGAGCCGGCGGATGGCAGGCCGGCGGGGCGGTGTCTGTTGGACTGAGAAACTGGCTGTTGTGGCTCCGCTCAGATAACAGACATCGTGTCCCATGAGGATTTTGGGAGCGTTGCCTGGTGGCTCTGGGTGGCATCAGAAGTATTATGAGGTCACTGTGTTTGTTTAAAAGCAAACCCAAAAAGTGGTCCGAAGGGTGATTAAGTCATCGCCATCCTTAGCATCTTGCTGGCACAGTTCTTAAGCCATTTGGGGCTGAGAGCCTCCATTGCCTGTCAGTTCACGGTGTTAAAAGTCGCGGTGTGTCCCAGCACTCGGGAGGCAGAGACGGGAGGATTGCTGAGTTCGCGGTGGCTTGCCTGGGCACCATAGTGAGCTCAGGGCCAGCCTGAACTACAAAGCGAGACCCTGTCTCCAAAAAGCAAAAAGAAAGAAAGTCGTGGTGTGTATCTTAGGGGATAAACCAAAGGGCCTCCTCCGGGAGAGCCTGAGTCAGGGCAGCGGCGGTGCTGAGCCCAGCCCCGAGGGGACAGAGGGCACAGGCTGGGTCATGGCTGCAGAGGAGCGTGTGGTCCCCAGGTCCTGCCGCTCAGTCCCCAGCTCCAGGCCTCCCCTCTCCGGGGGCCGGTGGGGGGCACGGGGATGGGGTCTGCTTGGCATGACTGGCTGTCCCCAGTTAGAGCTGGGTAGAGCAGCCCCAGCACACAGCCGCCATTAACCTAATGAGTCTTTCTCTTGTCTGTCTGTTTTCTCCTTCCTGTATCCTCGGTTCTGTCTGTTTCTGCCCCGGACTCCACAGTACAAGTCCGTGTTTAGGTCCTACTCCCAGGACTTCGTGCCTCACCACCAAGCTTCCGTCCAACCTTTTCTTCCGCCTACCTCCTCTTCCTCTCCGCATTTCCCACCTGTCCACCCGTCGCCAAGCTCGGACTTGGCAGGCCCTGCCGTGGCCAGCCCGCCTCCCAGCGCCGTGGACGGGCCTCTCTCATCTTCCCAGGAGAGCAGCTTCCATGGGAACCCTGTCTGCCTTCCTCCTGAAAACTCTTTCGCTGACCCGGTGAGCACCCGCACGCGCGCCCACACGTGGCGGCACGGTTCACACAGCGCCGTCACATTGGCTTCCCTGTGCCAGCCACGCAGCCATGACGGCGGGGCCGCCCTCAGCACAGCTGGACGGACAGTTGCACAGGGTCCCAGCCGCCAGAGTGGCCCAGCTCCTCCGGAACAGAAGTGGAGTTTTCCACACAAAATTCCTACCACGTGAGGAATCTGGTTTCCACAGAAGGACGTTGACCGCTCCGAGTGGGTGGCGAGGCTGAGGTAGCTCGAGCCGCTCCTAGCTCTCCGTGTGGTCGTGCGAAGAGGGTGAGCGTGGCTGTGAGAGATGGAAGGTGGTGGCCAGGAGCCCAGAGACAGGCTGGCTTCCTTCCCGTGCAGGCCCCACCCTCTGTGCTGCGCTCCGCTGTAGAGGGCCTGACGGACAGGCCGAGCGGCAGAGGATGCCACAGCGGGCCCACTCCTGGGCAGTCAGTTCCCAATTTCCCCCACCTAACTGGCGACCCTGAGAGCCCTGAGACCGAGGGGACAGGCCCCAGAATGGGCCTTGACACCCTCAGAGTCGATCCGTGGGAAGCTTAGGTCCACACTAGCAGGCCAGAGGCGGCCAGAGCGGCTTTGGCCCCTGGCCCGGGGCGGGCCACACGAGACAGCGGAGCTCCTGGACTGGCCACGTGGCCCCCTGGAAGCTGGTGCCAGAGGCCTGGCCTGCTGTCTTCCCTCCCGTCCGTGTCCTCCTGGCCAGAGCAGCATCAGCTGGCGTCCTCTCGAGGAGTAAGTACCCTCGGGCGGTGGCCGCTGCATGCAGCCTGGCCTAGCACAGTGTCCCTGCCCCGCGGCTGCTCCCCAGCACCTGCTTCTAGCTGGCGGAGCCCTCCTGGCCGCGCAGGTGGTGCGGCAGGGTCGCCCTCCTGCTCCCACGGGTGTGCTGCTTCTCAGCCTCCAGGAGCCGCCACAGTTGCAACCAGGCATCCGGGCAAGCCCAGGGTCCCAGCACCTCGTGAGGGGAGAGGGCAGAGCCCTCGTGTGCTGCTCCCGGCTTGCCACAGTTGAGGGTGGTGGTTCTGTTGAGCAGTCAGCTCTGTGAAACAAGTGGCTTCGGAAGCTTGTGCTGACCCTCTGAGCCCAGTGAGCTCCTGCGGGGGAGGAAGGCCGGTCCACAGGGGCCAGAGGACCCCAGTGGGGTCCAGAGACCCCGCCCATTCCTTGGGGTGCTCCTGCTCATGAGGCCCAGAGACCAATGTGTGTACCCTGCAAGCCACGGGCCCCAGAGGACCTTCACTCCGGGGTGGTGGCCCTGCCCCCCCTGTCTCCAGTGCCCTGCGCCACCAGCACCGTCCAGCCTGGCCTTCCACCCACCCTGCAGCACCGCATGGAGCGCTGATCTCCACGCCTCAAGGCCCTCCTGAGGTGCTCCCTGCACCCACCCACCCTCCTCCTCCGTGCAGCCTCGGTGCAGCCCGGGGTCGGCACGGGCTGCGTCTTCACCGAGCAGGGCTACACCGAGGCTGCGGGGCCTCACAGCCGTGTGTGTGAGCTGCAGGCCAGAGCCTGTCGCTGGGACCCATAGGGCAGGAGCTAGGGACGCGCACTGCGGGTACGGCCCAGGTTCAGATCCAGCTGTGCCGGGGGCTGTGTGGTCTCAAGCAGGCCCACCGTCCAGGCCCTGGCGCTCTCAAGCAGACCCTTACTTCATCAAGGGCCAGGGGAGATCAGGCACACAGCTGAGCTCTGCGACGCTGGCCGGGACAGCCCTTTCTTCCCAGAGGAAGTTCAGATGGCTTCATGGCGGGGCAGCTGGCACTCTTCCCAGAGGCAGGGTGCCAGTCTGGAGGGCTCTTGTGCTTCCCGTGTCTCCTGCACTCATCACTCACCTGCTGCCACCTCCTTTGGCTCCCCAGGACCCTGCATCCAACCTGCCTGCAGGCAGGGCGCCAGGAGACAGACCGGCCCTGGCACGGGCCCCTGTCCTGAGCCCAGCCCTCCCCTCTCTCCATAGGAGTCACCAGCCGGGAAAGACGGGCACCCCAGGGACCCCTCGGCAGGCAGCGGCACACCTGGCAAGGACAACAGAGATGGTGGCGAGAGGTAAGAGGTGGCCAGTGCCCAAGTCCACACGTGCCCATGAGGAGCCCTGTGTATCGGCGCAGAGGGTCTTTCCTCTCCTTCAGGACAGTGCAGCTCGGGCTGGAGCCATAGTGTCTCGGTGCCACGTGCCTGGAATGCCAGCTACTTAGGGGCCTGGAAAGGCTGCAGGGGCAATCTGGGTAACTTCACAAGAGCCTATCTCAAAATTATTGAAAAAGTTAAAATTAAATAAAATTAAAATTTTTTACAAACATAGTAAGCTTGGAATGTAGCGCAGCGGTAGAGCGTTTGCTGGGCAGGCACGAAGCCCAGTCGCCAGTATAATAAAAGCTAAGGTGGAAAAACTGGGTAAGGACGCCGGCCGGGCCGGGCCGCTCCCACCGCTTTCAGATCCCACAGCCGCTCCCAAGCCGGCGTCCCGGTGTGTATTACTGCGGACATTCTGCTCACACGTGCGTGTGCTGTGTTGCTCAGCACCCTTGAACATCAGGTACAGATGTTATCACGCCTGCCCCCCAAAAGCCAGCCTGCCATTCCTAAAAGATGACAGATCCCAGCTGGGCACGTTGGCAGTGCCTGTAACCTTAGTAACTCGGGAGGCTGAGGCAGGAGGATTGCTGAGTTCGAGGCTTGCCTGGCTACATAGTGAGCTCAGGGCCAGCCTGAACTACAAAGCGAGACCCTGTCTCAAAAAAAAAAAAACCCGATTGCCACCCCCTGATTGGACCCAAGGAAGTTAGGTAGTCCCCCGTGTCCTGTGATAGATAGGCAAACCACATCCCAGTTCCCTGCTCTCTCAGAAACGTCTTGTACGTAGCTCATTTTTTGTAGCCAAAGCTGGGACTCACCTGTACATTTTCAAGTCACAGCTCTCTCCTGTCCTAACACTGTCACCATCGGCCTTGGCCAAACCCAGCCGGGTGCAGTGGCCTGCGGAGAGGCCTTGTGTTGCCGTCACCTGTGTGTGCCCCCTCCCCCTCCAGGTCAAGGACCTGCCACCCTGGAGTTATACGCGGCCATGGGAAGGAATTGTCCCTCATTGTCCTTGTCCACTTGGTCACAGCTTTTTTCACACTGCTGAGCAAAGCCCCAGCCGACTGGGGCGGACTGGAGGGCGCCCTGAGCGGTGGCTCCCGCCCTGCCGGCCTCTGCTGACGCCCCGGGCCCTCGCCAGAGCAGGGCTGCAGCCAGCACACAGAACAGGGAGCCCTGGGGCCTTCCCGAGCCGCAGCTTCATCCCTGCCGTTCCCGGATGAGACCGGAGAGAGGGAGGCAGGAAGGGGCCCAGCACCCCCAGCTCGCCAGCACCACCTCCGCCTCTGGTCTTGGGGGCCCAGGGCCTGAGTGACACCCGACATCCCAACTACCTCTCCAGGGTCCCGAAGTCACCAGACGCTCTGGAGTCGGCTCAGTCTGAGGAGGAAGTGGACGAGCTGTCCCTCATCGATCACAACGAAATCATGGCCAGGCTCACGCTCAAGCAGGAGGTGAGTCGGGAGGGCCAAGGCTAAGGTGACCCTTGTGAGCCGCGCCAGGCATGGCTTCTGGGAGGACGTGGGCTCTGCAGGTGTGTGGAGCCCCAAGTCCCGTGGCTGCGCCCCAGGACCCAGAGAGCGGAGCTCCGGCAGTGCTGTGCGGAGCGAGGGCCGAGTCCGTGCCGGGCAGCCTCACAGCGCCCTCTGCCCCGGGGGTGCGCAGACCTGGCCTGAGGCACCTCCGGGCTCTCCCCGTGCAAGACCGGGCCCCCGGTCCTCCTCCAGAAAGGGGGCCAGGAGAGCCCAGGGAGCCCACGAGGAGCGGCTCCCGGGAAGCCAGCCACACACCCCCACGGCGATAAGTCACGGCCACCCTCGCCCTCGCACACTCCCGCGCAGGGGCAGGCAGGCCTGGCGGGAGGGAAGCGGGACCGCGGAGCTTCCACCGGGGTCAGCCACAGCTGCCGTCTCTCTCTGAGGACAGAGGGGCGGCGCATGCGTGTGTCGGCTCAGTGTCGGGCCGGGCCTGAGTGACCCTGACCGTCACAGGCCCCCGGGCGCCGTGTTGGCCTGGCTGCATCTCGGGCCTTCTTTGCATCCTTTCTGGCTCCAGGCCAGAGGGCGAACGCCTGTTACCACGTGTGCGTGAGACTTGGCTCCTCGTGGGTCCCCTGAGCAGTGGCAGACGAGTGTCTCTTGTGACGCCTTGTGCTCCTGTGCTGGGGCCTCACAGAAGAGCCTGTGTCCCTGTCTGCAAGTGACCTCGCTCCCCGGGAAGTGGACGTAGGCCTGGGGTGTGCGCTCTGCAGCCTCCCCGCTTCCGGGGACCAGGCACGGTGAGCAGATGGAGGTATGGGGTGACGCCAAGGACTCTGGACCGCAGGGTGTCTCCTGGACGGCCACCTGAGGACTTCAGGACAGAGGGGCCCGGGGGAGCACGCCCTGGGCCCACGGTGTCCGTCACCAAGCGTGGGGCTGTCAGTGGGCTGCAGGGCCACGCAGCCAGACCCGGCTGCGGAGGAGAGCGGAGGGGACTCGCGGCCCCGCAGCACAGTCTTCGTCACCCCGGCCCCAGCTCACACCCTCCTCGGCTGCTCTTCCCGCAGGGTGATGATGGGCCGGACGTGCGTGGAGGATCAGGAGACATCTTGCTGGTGCACGCCACTGAGACGGACAGGAAAGGTACGGCAGCCTCACTGGGTGGCCTTTGTCGATGTCTGATCACACAGGGCCCGCTGTGGGCATCCTGCGGGCCCTATGCTGTCCTCAGTTTTCCCAGCAGCCCCTGGCATATCTGAACTTCCGGTCTGGGGCCACTGGGGCAGAAGAAGCAGAGCCCACCCAGGAGATGGTGGCTTGTGCAGAGCCAGCCCCCTGGGCACGTTGTCCCTGGGGTACCGTGGCAGTGCCCCCAGAGCCTTCGGGGAGCTCTCCAGGGTGAGGATAGTCATTGGCACCCCACGTGCTCCACAGGCTGCACCTGGGGCAACATCGTGTGAGCAGGACAGAAAGTCCAGGTGACCCCGCAGCTCACACCTTCCCTGACCTTGAGCTGGTCTAGTAGAACCACCACAGCGGACCCCGGGCGAGCGCAAGGCGGTTCTGGGGACCCGTGTGCTCCGTCCGGCGCCTCCGCCCATAGCCAGGACAGTGCTTTCCAAGCCGAGGCCCGCGGGGCTCTCCGGGCCTTCGCGTCCTCCCCGCTCAGGAGGGCGAGGGGCAGGGACCATTGTTCCCCAAGACATCCTGCTTCTAAGTCGTGTTCCAAAAGCAAGAGGAGGCCTGTCAGCTACACGCCGCAGCACACACCTGTACTCCCGGCACTCTGGGAGGCTGAGGCAGGAGGACTCCCAGTTCACAGATACACTCTGATTTCTCTAACTACAGAGAGATTGTCAGTGGGCAAGTCAGTGAGCAAGCAGAGAGGCGGTACAGCCTGGGGAGGTGGTGCCCAACCCCATCAGCCCCTCCCAAGGGAAGCAGGTATTTGGTTATAGCCCGGTCCCATCCTGGGGATGGACCATCCTGCCCGAGCTCGCTCTCCATGGAGCCCGGTGCGCGGCCCCTGGTCCTGGCTGCTCTGGGTTGGCTTCAGGCTCCCACTGACCCGTTTAAAGCAGAGTCTCACAGCAGCGCACTCTCCTTGGCCCTCCCCGCACACCCACTAAGTGCCCCTGCCCCCACAGACCTGGTGCTGTACTGCGAGGCCTTCCTGACCACCTACCGGACCTTCATCAGCCCTGAGGAGCTCATCAAGAAGCTGCAGTACCGATATCCTCCGCCTTGCTTCTCACTGCCCAGCCAGGCTAGCGGCAGGCACCAGGCCGCCTGGCAGTGGCCGGGCTGCCAGGAGACTCGGGAAACAGAAACGAGCGGCAGATTGGCCAGGCAGCTCGCAGGCATTGCCCCTTCTACCTGTGCCCAGCAGCACTGCCATTGGCATTGCCCCTTTGCCTGCTGTGCCCATAGGCTCAACCTAGGAACCTGTGACCCCCCCACACACACACAAGAATCCCAGAGCCTTGGAAGGATGCACCTCCATGCCAGGTGCCTATTTCCCCACCAGTGCCTGCTGGACCCCAGGCCAACCCCCTCCACTGTCCGGAAAGCTGGTGCCCACCCCAGGCCACCTCTAGTCTTGCAGCCTTTGACTGCCATCTGCTGGGCAGCCGCTGGCCCTCAGGCAGGAGGTCCTGAGCCCTCTGCTCGGTGTGCCCTGAGGAACCGAGGTCACAAGGACAGGCGTGGACACTCCCTGCCGGCTCACGGTGTCACTCGCACCTGCTGGCCAACCACACGCTAATCAGATGCGCCCTCGCCACATGCGATGTGCCCGCATGTGCTCTCTGGCCCGGCGGCGAGATGTCAGGCCATCACGTAGTGCGTACAGGGCTGTGAGTGGCTCCCTGTCACTAGGCCCCGCAGCCCTCGCTGGCCCGGAGACATGGGCACAGCCGCCCGGTGAGTGTTGTGCCAGTCGCACCCTCCCAGGGCCTGTCTGCACCTGAGCCCCAAGCCAGGACCTGGGTCACCGGGGGCAAGCGGGGCAGCCTTGGGGAGCACGACAGAGCCCCAGACCCCGTTCAGGGTGGGAGGTGGCCGGGAGTGCCAGGCTGGACACTCAGGAGAAGCGGAGGGGAGCCCTCTGGCCCGCACCTCCTAGGGCCTGGGCACCACCATGTCCACCCGTGAGAACCTCGGGTCGGGCATGCCGGGACACCCGAGTGCTGGCCCGGGCACAGCCCGGCTTGGGAGCACTGCCGCTTTGTGCTGACATGTCATAGAAAGTCCGGGTGAGCCAGGTGCACTGCCCAGAGTCCCCCCATGACCCCCACGTGTGCACCATGTCCTTAACCCGTGCTGCACATACGAGAAGTTTTCACCCTTCGCCGACACGTTCAAGAAGCGCGTCAGCAAGAACACGTTCTTCGTGCTGGTGCGGGTCGTGGATGAGCTCTGGTGAGCACAATGCCCAGGCTGAGGGGGTGGCCCTGGCCCAGCCTGGCGCGGGCCTCCCTGCAGGGACCGTGTGGCCACTGTGGACCCTGCTTACCCTGGGCGCTGCAGTGCAAAGCCCGGACACCCGCCCCGGATGCAGCTCCTGTCTGCACCATCAGACCCCAGAGCGACTTGTCCACCTAGAGCAGGTGACAGGTGTGAGGGCCACGCCTCCTGCCCAGCGGGGCCAGGGCCCTGCAGCCATGCGCCTTGCGCCTTGCCTGGGGGCTGAGTGGCAGTGGGCAGGCAGAGGGGCAGCCATGCAGCCCAGCAGTGCTCCACGCCTCTGTTGGCATCCCCGTGGGCAGAGCCGGAAAGCGAGTGTGCACACTGGCCTGCTGCGAGGAGACAGCCCGGACCCGCCTGAAAGGGAGGCTGTCTGCCTGGCGTCTCCCCGCCTAAGCGAGGCCAGGACCTCCCACAACAGGCCTGGAGCCCACTGCGGCCAGTGCCCACAGAGCACACTGGGGAGGCGACGGGGATCCACTGCCAGGACAGCTGCTCTGGACCCCGCACAGGCGCAGGCAGCTGCCCGAGGCTCCCAGCCTGGTGCCCTCGGGTGGCCCCACATCCGCCCTTCTCCCTGTGCCCGGCCCTCAGCCTGGTGGAGCTGACGGAGGACATCCTGAGGCTGCTCATGGAGCTGGTCTTCCGCCTGGTGTGCAGCGGGGAGCTCAGCCTGGCGCGCGTGCTGCGGAAGAACATCCTGGACAAGGTAGACCAGAAGAGGCTGCTCAGGTGCGCCAGCGCCAGCCAGCCCCTGGCGGCCAGGGGCGTCGCGGCCAGGTGAGGATCCTGCCGCCCGGCCTGCTTGTGCCCTGTGAGGTGCCCCAGGATGGCCCTGCACTCCTTGTGGCTGGGCCTCACCCCCGGGGCCTGTGAGGCGGGGGTCGGCTGTTAGCACAAGGGGGGCAGGGCCTGGCAGGAAGGGGACGGAGAAGCATAGTCCAGCCCACGGTCACCTGTCCGTGCAGGCTCTCTCCAGCCCCCCACCTGCCCCTCTGCCCTGCCGAGGGAGGGCGGGTGATCAGATGGCGCCCAGTGAGCGCCGGCCTCAGCGGGCCGCAGCACTCTCCTTGTGAGCCTCCCGGAAGAGGCTGCGTACTTGGGGGCTTCTGACGTGGCCGTGAGCTCACAGGGAAGCCAGGATCCATTCTGCAGAGCACCCTGCACGGGCGAGGGACACAGGCGGACTTGCCCCAGGAGAGCTTGTGGCACTGACCGGGGCTCCTTCCATTCCGCTCCCCACCCTGGAGCCCACAGCAGTGTCTGCCAGGCGCCCAGCCCTGAGCGCTCTCCCGTACCTCTGCCCTCAGGCCCGGGACCCTGCACGACTTCCACAGCCACGAGATAGCCGAGCAGCTGACGCTGCTGGACGCTGAGCTCTTCTATAAGATAGAGGTAGAGAGGGGCGGCCGGCCCAGGCGACCCTGCTGCCCCCAGAGAGCCAGTGCCCAGTGCTGTCTGGCCTGTCTCTCTCCCTAGATTCCTGAGGTTCTGCTTTGGGCAAAAGAACAGAACGAGGAGAAGAGCCCCAACCTGACGCAGTTCACGGAGCACTTCAACAACATGTCCTACTGGTGAGAGGGGTGGCAGTGTGCTGGGGCTCGGCTGCCCTCCGCCGAGCTCGCCGTGTCCGTGGGCTGTGCAGTGCTGACCCAGGCAAAGGAGGTGCCACAGGCTCCCTGGACCAGTTCATAGCAGCGCCAGGGTGGGTTCACTGTGCCTGCCCTGGAGGCTCCGTACCCTGCCAGGCGGCTGTGGAAATCACTGGAGTGGGCACTCACCCCGAGGGCCGACCAAGGCGTCCAGCGGGGAGCAGAGCGGTTCTGTCGGCGCTTCCCGTGCTGCGCTCACGGCCCGGGCCTCTTGGCTGCAGAGACAGGGCCGGGCAGCCGTGTCCCCACTGAAGCCGGCCCCACCCGCATGGCCTCATGCCAAGGAACTGTTGTTTCCGAGGCCCAGAGTCGCCTCTTGGTGGCAGAGAGCATCTGGGCCGGCATCTCCTCTACCGGAAACGGCCTCCTCTTGGCACCTGTGCTCAGCGCTCGAGCGAGCGCTCCGTTCGGGCGTGGAGGTTTCTGGGCCAGACAGAAGTTGCCTGTGTGCCCTGGGCCTGACCTCAAGTGCACACGGTCCTCGGCTGAGCGCCGGAGACGTGGAGTCTCCACAGCCACAGCGCCCAGGCGTCCCGGGCGAAGGGCCGCTGCAGAGCGGTGCCTCCCGCGTCACCCTGCTCGTAGTGCCCCTGTGAGCTGCGGGAGGTTGAGGCCTCCGTGAGGCTCCGAGCGCCCCGACCAGGCTGGCTTTGGTCTCAGCCTGGCCGCAACCGGGCTCTGAGAGGCCAGCACCGTGGCTGCTCGTCTGCAGCCGCCGCTTCCGCCCTCACCCCTGCAGGGTCCGGTCCATCATCATGCTGCAGGAGAAGGCGCAGGACAGGGAGCGGCTGCTCTTAAAGTTCATCAAAATCATGAAGGTAACGGCGCCGAAGCCCAGCACCCAGGCCCCGCTGGGGCTGCCGGGCCGCGCCCCGGGTCCTCACGGTCTCTCCCCCGCAGCACCTGCGGAAGCTGAACAACTTCAACTCCTACCTTGCCATCCTCTCGGCGCTGGACTCTGCGCCCATCCGCAGGCTAGAGTGGCAGAAGCAGACCTCGGAGGTGAGGGGGCAAAGCAGCCGCGGGCCAGGCCAAGCCCACGGGCTGCGTGCAGCCTGGTGGGGGCTGTGGGCATCCCATCCTGCACCAGGGTCCTGACCGACCACTGGCTCCTTTCCCACAAGGGCTCCACCTGGGCCTTGGTGGGTTTCTGCAGGGCGCATGCGCGCCAGGCGGGTGTCCCCAGACGGCCCACAGGGACCCCACAACTGGGGTGACCCCACCACTGGAGAGGCCGGTGCGCCCCTCACGGCACCCCTTCCGCGCAGGGCCTGGCTGAGTACTGCACGCTCATCGACAGCTCGTCCTCCTTCCGCGCCTACCGGGCCGCCCTCTCGGAGGTGGAGCCTCCCTGCATCCCGTACCTGTGAGTGAGGGCCCGGGCGGCCCTGGCCCTGTGCGTCCTTCGCCATGGCGGCAACCCTTACCCCCAGGGCTGGGCACAGGGCTCGTTTGCCCACGTGTGGCACTGTGCATCTTCTAAGGCCACAACCCCAGCTGCATGGCCACTGGGATCCCGGGGTCCGAAGCCCAAGCAGCGCTGGCCACATTGGTCCTCAGGGTGGAGTGAGTCTGTGCCACGCGGGCAGGACAGTGGGACTCAGGGATGGTGCGCTCTGCCCGTCTCTCTGCCCCGGCCGTGCCAGCTTTCTAGGTCTCCGTGCCCACAGATAAGGGTTCTGCCTGCTGGCCTGGTATGGGTTTTGTTGGTTACTGTTGGTTTCGGCAGCGGCCCACAGCCCTGCCCACCATGTGGGCGCAGCCGCTCCCTGGCCGGGCCCCGTGGGCCTGCATAGCACCTACAGCACCTGCAGGGACCGAGGCTCAGTCTGCACAGTAGAGCCCAGCGCTGCGGAGCTGCTTGGGCCGCTCTGGGCTCCCGGGGCTCTGGTGTAGACTGCACTGGGGCATTGCATGCCAGCTGGTCCCGTGGCACAGCTGGCTCACAGATGACCTGCTGCCCTCTGAGGTGCTGCCCAGCAGTAACCAGCTTCTGCCCTGTCCTCCCAGGGGTCTGATCCTGCAGGACCTGACCTTCGTCCACCTCGGCAACCCTGACTACGTGGATGGCAAGGTGAACTTTTCCAAGCGCTGGCAGCAGTTCAACATCCTGGACAGCATGCGCTGCTTCCAGCAGGCGTGAGTGCCAGGCAGCGCTGGGAGGGCAGGACGCACAGGAGGGTGGCAGGGCCAGGCAGGCCTCAGAGCCCCCGAGGCTGGCCCCTGAGTGCTCTGGTGCTCAGAGCGCAGCCCATCTCAGTGCCAGCACCCTGCAGAGTGGGTGCCAGGCAGCTGGCATGGGCTGAGCACAGGCTTTCCACAGGCATTACGACATCCGGAGGAACGACGATATCATCAGCTTCTTCAATGACTTCAGCGACCACCTGGCCGAGGAGGCCCTGTGGGAACTCTCTCTGAAAATCAAGCCCCGGAACATAACTCGGAGGAAGACAGACAGGGAGGAGAAGACCTAGGAGCGGCCCGCGCCAGCGCCAGAGCACTCGAGAGGCCGGGAGAGGACTCGGACTGCCCGGCCCACCGGCTTGCAGGCGGCTCCCGTCCGGCTCTTCCTGCAGGAGCAGCTGGGCCCGGGCCGGAGGCCTGTGGCAGAGGAGGCGGGACGCAGGCGGGGCCCAGGACTGACTTGTGAACCGGACCCTGGTTCAGTTCTCTGCTCTCAGCCCGTGCTCTGTTCTCACCTTCCTGCCTGTTCCTCCACGTCCTCGGGTGGAGGAGGATACGTAGGCGGCAAAGCAGGCTGCCGGGCACCTGCTCTTCAGCCCAGGGGCTCAGGTACCTACTGCACCGGAGTCGTGAGAGGTGGCGCTCAGCGGCCCTGGAGCCGGCCGCAGACCTACCGTGCTGTACACGCACCCTGGGCGCTGTTGGTGGCCACACCGTGCAGCGGCCCAGCCCTGCCTGCGTCCTCTGGTCTGGGGCAAGGCACCAGGAGAGGGAGGCCGTGGCCGCCACAGACCTCAGAGCTGGGCCAGCGCGGTGCCCAGGGAGGGCTGCCCACTCTGCGGTGCTCGCTGTGTGCCTTAAACTCCGTCTCCTGACCTTCCCGGCCCCAGGGGCCCCACCCACCTGCCCCGCCGCAGGTGGCCAGCAGGTACCACGGAGGGACCAGCCGCAGAGCCTGGCTGCAGCGGGGGAGGAGCCAAGTCCCCGGCAGAAGCACCTGCCCCTCCCCGCTGAGCTTGATAGTCAGTGCCAGACGGAACCAGCCGTCCAGCTGTGCTGAATCCAGGGGTGCATCAGCCCCACCCCAGGCCCGGTCGGTCAGGCCTGCCAGGCCCTGCCGGCGCTTCCCCGACCCATCGGAACAGGAAGGGCGGTGCGCTCTGCGGCCCCTGGGTCTGTGAGCGGCTCTTACCCTGGGAAGCGCAGCTCTCCGTGCCCTGCTGGCGTCCTGTTTGTCCTGTAAATAGGGGAGGTGTGCGTGTTGTCGCGGGTCCCTGGCCACGGTCCTGCTGGCCGGCCGGAACCGTCACTGTATTATTTAAGGTGTGTGCGTGTGAGTCGCGGTCTGTTGACAGTACTGTGTGGTTGGTGTCAGTCCGCGCCCTCCCCAGTCCTCCCGTCCCATCCCTGCGGCCTCGGACTCGTCCGCACCCAGTTTGGCGAGTGCTGCCCTGTGCACAGGGGCCTGGGCTGCGGCCCAGGTGCCCGCCTTACTGAGGGCCCCAGGGCTCCTGTGTGACACAGGCAAAGCCAGTGCTGCCCCAGCCGGGCCTGCCTGCCATGCCCAGCAGACGCGGGTGTGCCACAGCAGGTTGGCTGGAGCAGACCGGGGCCTGAGCAGACACGTCTGGACGGCGGGGCTGGAGACGGGCAGTGCGTAATGTATCGGCCAGCAGGCCTCGTCCCTCCGGCTTCCCTGGGGCGTCCCCAGAGGCCAGGGAGTCCCAGGTGCCTGGTCCCCCGTGGATGCTCGGCCTCCCCACAGGGCCCTGGAGCAGGGCTGAGGTGTGTGTCCCAGGCCCGCGCGGCTCTGCAGCCCCCGTGACTCCCCCAGCGTCACCGACCCCGCGGACGGTCCAGTGGTGACATCTTCCTGCAAGCATTTCAAATGTGTCATTTTTATATGAAAGGAAAATAAACAGGAACACCGCCCGGTGCTCAGACTGTCTGCACCGTCCTGCTCGGTCCCACCTGCTTGCTGCAGCCGGGTGGTTGGGCCCCTTCCAGGATGTTCCCTCTGGGGTCACCATCCCAGCCCCACCGCGGGTCCCCTGCAATAGGGCATTTCCAGGCTGGCGCTGGCACGGCCTCAGCAGGCCCTGTGCCCCACCCAGACCCTCTGCCCACCCCGTTCAGCGCGGCTGTGAAGACAAGGCCTCCACCCCGCATCTCCCCACACTCCCAGAGCCACCCCACACCACGTGCTGTCAGCCCGCCGGCCCCGGGGGAGGCCGCGCTCCTGTGTGGGAGCGAGGGGTGCCAGAAGCCCCGCCTCTGGACCTGGCGTAGACGCCACGCAGAAGGCCAGTCTGAGTCTGTCCCTGCGAGGGAAATGGCCGTGCCCAGCGGGTTGCACTTAGATGCGGCTCCGAGCTGGCCGGCCCTCCCGTGAGTGTCCAGGGCCTCGATCAGAGGGAGCCTCCTGTCAGCCCCAGGCGGACTGGGTGGTCCTGACAGCTGTGACCTCGGGCAGGGCATTCGGCCGTGAGGCCAGGGAGCCCCGCGCCCAGAGAGGAGCCTGTGTCCCGAGTCCAGTGCCATCTTTCTTGCCCACAGCAGCACCAGGTCCTCATCTGACCCGCCAGCCAGGGGGGAGAAGGCCCCCGAGGCAGCACCGTGGCTGCGGACTGAACTTCCAGGTCCTCGAGGCCAGCCGGCCGGAGTGCTCAGAGCCCAAGGGAGTGGCCAGGCCCGGCCCCTCAAGGGCAGCTGCCCGCTCCCCGCTGCCGGAGCACGCAGGGCCTGCACTCCGCGGGTGGGGACCTGTGGCGCTCTGGACTGCGCACCTCCGCCCCAGGGGCCCCGGGGTCGAAGTGCAAAGTCCTGAGCAGCAGGCGGATGCAGTGACCGCCCACAGGCCACCCAGCTGTCCTAGCTGCAGTGCAGGCTCCGAGGTTTTTGTGATGTGGCCCCAGCTGCCCTGGCCACGCCTTGGGCACAGAGCAAGGACCAGAGCCAGCATTGGTTACCGCAGTGCTGGAGCAGCCTTCATTCAAACTCCAACGCCCATGTACCTGTCCTCCCAGCACTCAGGAGGCTGAGGCAGGAGGCTCATCCCAAGTTCAGGGCCAGTTTGGGTCACACAGTGAGACCCTGTCTCAAGGCACAAAGGAACTTCATATAGTCAGGAAAGCCCAGGTGCAGTGGGACATGCCTCTAACCCAGCTGCGTGGGAGGCTGAGGCAGGAGAATCCTGAGTTCAAGCCTTGCTTGGGCAACTTAGCAATTTAGTGAGAACTGGGCTCATGAAGCAGAAGGCCGGGGCTGGGGCTCGGGGGAAGGCACCCTGACACCACAAGGTAAGACTGCAGCATTTGCGAGGGGCACGTCCAGGGACGCCCCCGTCCTCACACGTGCCAGCCTCCCGAGCGGTGTGGAAGCCCCGGGGGACCCTCCGGCACGGCAGGAAAGCAGCCCAGACGCTCCCGGATCCCACCGAGGCCGCCACCGGGCGACGGGGTGTGGTGGGCTGCGGCGGGACGGGGCCTCTGCCGGGTCAGAGCAGGCCGCAGGGGGCAGCCCGGCTCCCCCCCCCCGGAGCGCGCCGCGCGCTGAGCGGAGGCGGGGAGAGTGGAGGGGGCGGGGCCTGGGGAGCGGTTTACTGAGGCCGCCGGAGACGCGCCGCGGCCCGCAGACCCCGCACCTGTGCGCACGCTGGCCCGAGGTCCCGGCCGCCGTCCGCAGCAGCTCTGGGGCCTCTTCCCCGAGTGTCCTCCCAGGTGCGGGCAGAGCTGTGCCGAGGCCGCCGCCGCGTGCCCCCCGGGGAGGCCGCTTGCGAGCAGAGCAAGCCGCTGCGTCCTCCACCTGAGTCACCGACCGGCACTGCGGGGCTTCTGGCTCCTCCCCAAAGTCAAAATAACCATGAAAGGGCATTTTTGGAGACAGGGTCTCGCTATATAGCCTAGGCCATGGCCCCCTACTCACTCTGTACCCCAGGCTGGCTTTGAGACTTGGGACAGTCTTCCTGCCTCAGCCTCCTAACTGCTGGGACTGTAGGTGTGCCCTGAAAGGGAAATGTTTTGAGTGAATTCAGGACATGGGGGCCGCCACAACGGCACAGCAAGACCCTCAAGAGAGGACCCCGGAGCAGCTACAGAGAGAAGCAAGGGCGGTGGGCGCAGAGCGTTTGAAGCGAGAGGGAGGATTCGAGGCTGTGGCTCTTGCTAATCCAAATTCACTAAATAAGCTAACAGTCCCTCTATTTTCCGATTATGCCGCTACGTTTATGAGCTGAAGTAGGAGGGTTAGAGTCTGGGTTGCCAGTGCCTTGGCACCAGCAGGAGCCCAGCTGACCCTCAGTGGGCAGGATCAGCCTCCTCCTGGGCCTCCAGGGACTTACGTCTCCACCTACAATAAGAAGCAGGCACAGAGACAGGACACGGAGCTTGTGAAAAGCCACGACAGCCCCAACCCAGCCTCTGACCTGTGTGTGTGTGTGTGTGTGTGTGTGTGTGTGTGTGTAAAACAGACCGTCCCGGGATTATGACAGAGGGAGGCACTGCTCAGTGGCAGAGGCCTGCCTGGCTTCAATCCCAGCAGCACCACGAAAAATACAAATAAAAGTGAGACTTTTTTTTTGATACTGGGAATCGAAATCAAGACCTTGTGCTTGTGAGGCAGATGCCAGAACCACTGAGCTAAATCTCTGGCTTCAAAGGAAGATTTCTTATACACCCATGCCAGACATGGTGGCTCACGCCTGTCATCCCAGCACTCAGGAGGCAGAGACAGGAGGATTGGTGTGAGCCCGAGGCTTGCCTGGGCTACAGAGTGAGCTCAGGGCCAGCCTGAACTACAAGGTGAGACCCTTTCTCAAAAACAAAAAAAAATTATACACCCAAGTCATCATAAGTGCCCAAGCCAAGCTCAGTGGCAGCATCTTGTCACAGGTACTCAAGCTGAACACTAAGTTCGCCTGAGCCAGGAGTTCGAGACCAGCCTGGGCAAACATGGGGAGATGCTGTCTCCAAGGAAAATAAAACAGCCAGGACTCCTGTTATAGGTAAAAAAGCCAGCTAGACATATGTAGGCAGATAGATAGGACTGGCCCTTAAAACCAAAAAAA